>PQWD01002272.1:0-93418 GCA_019425675.1 Leucinodes orbonalis | reverse complement strand
GCAGAATGGGGAGACTGCAACAGGTTGACGGAGAGAGAGAAGACATCTGGTTGTGTGTGATGAGTGCTCAAGCATCACTCATCATCGCGGCTTTGAAGGGATCAACAACTGATAGACGTTACTATCCATTAATGCCGCACTGCGCCCGTCACCGAGACAACAGATGTTAGGTCTCTTATACCCGGTAATTTCACTAGCTACAGTGCCCTCATCCCGAAACACAAGTGCATAACACTCCTGTTTCACGGGACGATATCAGGCGCTGCGGTGGTACCTACCTAGACGACTCAGTACCGAGTCTACCGAATAGATTCTCCAACCAAAAGTTCATTTCGGCCTAACAGTGATGACTGAGCGAAATTTTTAAACCATCATAGTGAATGTGCATGCAATGACGACGTGGAATTGAACGATTCCGTAATGGTTACAAAGCCAAAATGTCCACAATGCCCACAGCTGAACATTGCAATAATAAATAAATATCTACTGATAACACACAGCGCCATCTAGTCCTACACAAGTAATATGGGTAGGTACTTAACATTGAAAATACATACTTATATATGTACCACAGATTTCCCAATACAGGAGATGGGGCAAGCCGCGTTAAAAAGTGCGACAAATGTATGCTCAACGAGCATATACTGGCTATAGTTTACGCTCTGTGAGACGAATCAAGACGCACGAATTTTAGAAGAAATTACCGTTTTTTTTCCAAAATGCCATCCTGTGCAATTGTAACATGCCATCATCGCAGTGAATCAGTAAAATTTACCAAGAAATATAATATCTTTTCACAGGTAAGAACCAAAAAGAAATTGCGACACTGGGACTGCCTATAAACTTGGCGGCTTGTCCAGTCTAATTGTTATTCGGATGTCTGTGATATGTACATATTTTTTGTAAATACATATATACTTTTAATAATAATATCCACCGACATTCACACAGCGCCATCTAGCCCCAAGTTAAGCGTGAAACCTGTAGTATGTGTACTGAACTATGGGCATAAACATACTGATATACAAGTTTTTTTGTAAATACATACATATTACACATAGAAAACGCCCAGACCGATATAAACATACATGTTCTAACAAATGTTTGTACTGCCCGGGGATCGAACCCGGAACCCTCGGTGTAAGAGCGGAGCGCAACATTGCACCAAATGGGTCGTGGAATGAAGGGGGAACGTAGGACTTGACCACTTTTGCCGTTGGTTGGTTGGACCTACGTCTGGAAAGGCACGTTACCTTTCCAGACATGGAGACTCTAAATAGTGTTTTCCGCTCACCCATCCTACGATTGACAATCGCGAAGTGGCTTGACTTGTGGTATCGTCAACCGAACAAATCCAAAGTCATACATCTAATTGCAATTAAAAAGTAAACAAACTTTCGCCGCGCCGGAAGTGGATGTAGTCATGATGACGTCACAAGATGGCTGCCAGTCATCGCCGATCAGCACCTTTACGGGGGGGTGACTGGACTGGAAATCGAAGCTTTGAAAGCTATGATAGAAATTTATTAGAGAAGCAAATTAATACGTCACACTTTTTCTACCGCCATTTTGTGTTTCATATAAATAATAAGACAAGATGGCGCTGTGTGAATGTCAGTGGATTATTAAATTAAAAAAATAAATATCCACTGACAGCGATCTAGCCCCAAACTAAGCATGAAACTGTTTAAAGGATAATAAACAACGGATAAACATACATTTTTTTTTGTAATAACATGCATATAAGAAACACCCAGACCAATGCCGATATGCTCGTGCACAAAAATGTTTGCACTGCCCGTGGATCGAACCCGGAACCCTTGGTGTAAGGGCCGACATCTCAACCGCTTACACCACATGGGTTGTCCAAATTAATAACAGTAGGTAGTCATTATTTTTCCGTCAACACTGCTCTACGCCCGTCACCCGAGACGACAGTGTTAGGTCTCTTGTGCCCGGCAATTTTGGACATGATAGGTTACTCGTACAGCCCAATGTCGCCATGGCTATGCTGTGGGGGACGGCCTGTGCTCTTCAGTGGGTGTAATAGGCTCGTTGGTTAACACGTATGCTTAATAATAAAATAAAATATTTATTGATTTTAACAAATGTAAAACAGTCTGAAACATGTATTCAGTGACTCCTTTTAAGCACATTAGTATGCCTGTATCAGGAGACACTGCTCTTCCTCACATTATTTGATAGTGGCTTAAAATAACATAAATAACAATCAAAATCATGTAAATAAAACATGCTTGTATGATGTGTTATGGGCTCGTTGATTAACACGTATGTTTTTTTTTATGTAGCGTCAGGAAGGAAAACACGACTTATTTCTATATACGAATTTTGAGTTATGGCGTTTTCATACTAAGTAAGCAAATACCTAAGAGTTATAACTATGCCCGCATATGGATGCTATCGGCATAAGTTATAGGGAGCAAACGAGCTGGAGAGTCACCTGATGGAAAGTGATTATTGATTATTGTTGGTATGATGGATGTTAGTTTTGGGTTTTGTCGTCCACCATTGCATTGTAGTCTTCAATATAATTGAAGTCATTTATATTACTTATCCAATTGGAATATTGTCTCGAAAGGAAAGGAACGTAAGAAAAATATTTTATATTTTTTATACAGTACTAGTTGACCCGACGGACTTCGTCCTGTCAGAAAAAATTGTAATGTGGCAGTGTTTTGTTCCTACCTTTTTTATATTCTTTGCAAAAATTATCCTGAACAGAACCGTCACCCTGGTAATATTTCGGTGTGAATTAAAAATAATTAAATAAAACACCATAAGCATTTAAAAGTAAGAAATTTTAATGAACTTTATATTATAATAGCAATAAAGCTCAAATTGATTCTACGTTTTAGTTAGAAAACGTTTGTATGTGAAAAAGAAAAGGGCTGTTTTTAGGTTTCCCGGCAATTATTCGATTTTTTTCTCGCCGTAAGAACCATCCTTGGACTTCAATGAACATTTTAAAAAAGAATTGGCCAAATTGGTCCAGGCGTTGTTGAGTTATGCGCTTACCAACACATTTTGCGATTCATTTTTATATTATAGATTATGCTATGTACCAGCTGTACTTTGTTTTAAGCATGCATGGACTATAGTCCATAGGTTTATCATGATCCGTCCCCGTCGAGGGACAAGCCTACCAGTAAAGAGGGTATAGGCCGTAGTCCACGTGATCCCAGTGCGGATGTGCCGAATACACGCACAACCTTTGAATCTCTTCGCGGGCGTGCGATGGTTTCGTCTCAATATTTCCTTGGGTGATAAGAGCGTTGCATAAACATACATATACCGAAAATTTGAAGAGACATTGGTACGTGACGGGATTTGAATCTGCACCCTCCAGATCGAATGCAACAGTTCACACCAATAAGCTACCGCTGTCTTGTCTATAGGTTAAAAATTTAACTACCAGCGAACTCCGTTTCGCCATCAGATGACTTCGTTTTATGTAACATTGGAATGGATGGATGAATGGATGTGGAAAAAGATTTTCCCGCTTTTCTGTTGAAGTTTTTCCTGAATTTTATTTGCTACAAACCTCACGGAGCCCGAGACCTTTCCAACGAATGCAAAACCGTGGAAATCGGTTCGTGCGTTCTGGAGTTATAGCGTCAGGAAGGAAAACCCGACTTATTTCTATATAGTAAATGAAACGAATTTTGAGTTATGGCGTTTTCATACTAAGTTAGCAAATACCTAAGAGTTATAACTATGCCCGCATATGGATGCTATCGGCATACTAAAGCATTAAATACTTCCGTTCATAATCAAGCGAGTTAAACTACTACCAGTCATAGGATGGGTGACCGTAAAATTTATTTTATTTAACAAAGTATACAGGGCAGTCAGGACGCTCGCCTGATGGTAAGTGATACGCCTGACCACGACAGAGCGGCATTGAATGAGACCAACTGATAGACAGTTATAATTCTCCATCAATGCCGCACTGCGCCCGTCTCCCGAGACATCAGATGTTAGGTCTCTTATACCCGGTAATTTCACTAGCTACAGTGCACTCATCCCGAAACACAAAAGTGCATAGCACTCTTATTTCACGGGTCGATATCTGGCACTGCGGTGGTACCTACCTTCACGACTCAGTGCCGAGTCAACCACCTAGTAATAGCCTAGATTGGTCGCATTTTCAGGCTGAGAGCCATCTCAGCTAGCTTTCAGTGATCAAAACTCGCAGTGGTCCTATTAAAAAACGCTCAAAATTCTATAAATACGTAGTCTTAGTAGACCACCACTACCATAAGAGCGTCGGTGGCTCATTGGTGTGGACTGTTGCCTTATATCTGGAGGGTACAGGTTCAAGACTGCCACGTACCAATGTATTTGCGAATTACCGAAATTATATGTACGTTATCCGACGCTCTTACGGTTAAGGAAAACATCGTGAGGAAACCTGCGCACGCCTGCGAAGAGATTCAAAGGTTGTGCGTGAAGTCGGGCAATCTGCACTGGGCCGTGGATGACCTATAGTCCAATATACTAACATAGGCAATGGGGTCATTTAATGAGCTGATGATGATGAAGGCTAAGAGCAATCATTAACCAGATCTGTTAAGGTCATCAGCAGCTAACACCTATAGTGATATTGAAATAAGTATATAAAAAACTTTATTTAGGAGTCCAAGAAGGTAACATAAGGCTTAGAGCCACCTACGCTCGCTAATTGCCTGGTAAAAATTAAAAAGGCCATCTGTGGCCAACAGCAGTAAGAGAAAACAAATACGTATGACGGAAATAAAATTTTAGAGCAAAAGCTAGTCTGTTCACATGGGATTACAGCGCAGAATGGGAAAGAGTCAAAATCCATATTCAAATTAGACTCACAAAAAGCACTTAGTGACGTCAAAAAATACACAATTTAGGTCTCTTATACCCGGTAATTTTACTAGCTGTAGTGCCCTCATCCCGAAACACAAGAGAATCGAAAATTCGAAAACATATTGGTACGTGGCAGGATTTGAACCTCAGCCCTCCCGGTAGGAGGACGACAGTCCACACAATTGAGCCACCGACGCTCTATAGTATAGTATGTATTTTATAAAATTCTTCCAGTATATCCCGAAACATAGAAGTGCAAAGAACTGGTATTTCCCGGGACGATATCTGGCCTTGCCTAGACGACCACCACTACCACCAATTGTACCAAGACTACCCAATAGTAAAAATATTTGAGAAATAAAGCAATTTTAGTCCGTAAGATTCTCAAATAGTAACAAGCATACCTTATCGTACCTAAGTTTGTTAATTAAATCCTTTATCCTATTCTTCATAGTATGCGTATTAAGAGATTGTCTATGTAGATATATTATAACAAGAAACCGGATAAAACTGGATCAAATTACCACGCAATCGCTCCGTCCGAAATATAAGTAAATACATAGTTTACCCGATGCGTACACGTACACATAAATAATATAAAATCCACACCGGCCATTAAAGTGGGGTCCCAGTCGCAACCTGGATCCTTGGGAAGGCAAAATGGACCCTCGCGTGCTGTCTCGCTCGTACACCGGTGTAATGTTAGCGTAAGAGCGAGACGAATGTATGTTTCAACGGCGCGGGCTCCGCCCACAGGCGTAGGCTGCACAGACAAAAAAATATACCAGCCAGTATTACGTTGGACACAATAAGGTCTGATTCCCAGCACCATTACAAAGCGGCGGCTGTAAGGAATATGTCCTTTGGCTTACTTTTTTGAAAAAGTGAAAATCATAGTGCGAAGTGGCCAGTCATTGCGTGCGGTGGTGAATTTAAAAAAAAAACAGTACTCTATTACATTTGGTGATTGTGATAGTGCGAAAAAGAACAGTGATTTTTAAGTGTGATTTTTTGTACTTGATAGAAAGGTATGTGTGATTTACGAATATTTTTGAGGGGTATTTGTGTGATTAAATAAATATGTTTGGAACTTTATGAACATTTAAACGGAGTTGGTTCAATTAATGTAAGATATTGATTTTGTAATGGACTGAATCAAAAGTCTTTTTAGCACCCATATTTCTATTGGTACATTTTAGAATAGAAAAAGTATTTTTCCATATTAGTTTCTATTTAAGAAGTAGGTTTTTATTGCGTACACAACTACTAATACAATGGTGTAGGAAAGTTTTTAAACGATAAAATGGAGAATGCTTTATATTAAAAAATAATTAGAGAAGGAATGATGAAAATATGAATACAATATCAGTTTTTGATTATAATAGAGAACTACTGCCAGAGAACGGGATGTAGAGCTCTTTTATTAAACTCTACCGTTTAAAGGGCTCCATGCGCCTTCCGCGCGAAAAGTATGTAAAACCTCTACTTTCCTACTCCACGAGTCTTACAGTTGACTGCCGCGGACTTGTAATTAATTATTTAAAACATGACCGTTGGAGCAGACGAGTTCTGGAGTGGGACGGTTCCCAAACGTAGCGTAGGACCGAGGGACCGGCGACTGCGGTAGGTCGCTGGTTACCCTATATATTGAACAAGATAGGTACCACCGCAGTGCCAGATATCGTCCCGTGAAATACAAGTTCTTTGCACTTCTATGTTTCGGGATATACTGGAAGGATTTTTAATTTTAAAACTACTTAATTAAAGATTAAAAGGCATATAATTAAAGATTATAGTTCAAAGAATTCAAAGACAAATAAAGAAAATAATAATATTAAACAAAAATGTAACAAAACACTGGCTTGTCATAAACCGTTGAAACCCGCCGCGCCGTGGCAGTGACGCGTTGATGTCTATTCCAATTTCAGTATTTCGAATTGAGAAAAAATCAAAATACTTCCGGTGTTTGGGTTTTCAATTTAAAACAATGATGTTAAAAAGTATAGATTCGTGATATGCTCACAAAATAACTGTTCCGAATACAGCGACAGCACACATACACATATTTCGAATGAGCGTACATTTACCCAAACAAAAAGCATACAAATGTATTCTCTTTGGCGGTTCGTTTTTGAGGCACGGGCGTATCTACCTTTATATATACAGAATATCATTGATTTAAAAACAATGACTGTAATTACAAAGGACGTTTTTATCAATAAGTTTTATTTATTTGTACCTATGTAAATATTTCTAAACACGATAGACTAATCTTTCTTATAGTATTTGCCGACTTTATGGAATTTCAAAAATTATATATGAAAGAGCGTCGGTAGCTCAGTGGTGTGGACTGTCGCCTTCCTACCGGGAGGGCTGAGGTTCAAATCCCGACACGTACCGATGTATTTTCGAATTTTCGAAAAATATATGTACGTTATCCGACGCTCTTACGGTGAAGGAAAACATCGTGAGGAAACCTTCATGCACGCCTGCGAAGAGATTCGAAGGTTGTGTGTGAAGTCGTCCAATCCGCACTGGGCCCGCGTGGACGACTAAGGCCTAATCACCCTATACGGGTAGGCTCGTGCCCCTCGGTGGGGACGTTTAATGAGCTGATGATGTGATGTGATATATGAATCATAATAAAACTATTCCAAGATATTAAATAACTGAAAAACAACAAACATTCACACAGAGTTATCCAACACTTATTTAGGCGAAGAGAAAAGAGATAAATAAATAAATAAGAGCATGTACCTAATATTTATACTCAACAACAGATAAACATACTTATTATAATGTATTTTGTTTTGTAAATAAATATGGCACATATGAGACAGAAACACCCAGACCAATATAAATGTTTGAACCACACGGGGTCGCACCCAATGATGTAAAAAGTGTGGATTCGTGATATGCTCACAAAACAATCGAAAAAAGTGTTCCGATTGCAGTGACAGCACACATACACATATTTCGAGTTTCGAACACATTTACCTAAACAAAAGAGTACAAACTGTACTCTCTTCGGCGGTTCGTTTTTGAGGCACGGATGGCGTATCTACCTTCATATATACAGAATATCATTGGTCGTACCAGAACCTTTGGTATCTATAGAAGTTGACTTATCAAAAGCGTCACCAAATGTGTAGGCTAAAAAGTTATTTTTACAATATAATGTAACTTATTCCACAGAGTATACGATTCGATGCGAGATATAATATTTTGACGTTAAACCATTCGAGATTGATTGATCGCGACATTGAATCGATGCACATCGCCGCACTGGGAATTAATCGATTCAAATCGATATGGCGATTTCTTGTTTGGCAGTTTGCATTTTTGAATAAAGAACTTTAAAGCTTGAGCTTGAATATGGAACGATTTATTCTTAATTTTTTGAATGATGAATGAAGACTTCGCGTAAAATGGTTTGAATTTAGAATATTATTGTTTTAATAAATAGAATTTATTATAATCAGCCTGTGACATCTCACATTATTCAGTAGTTTCATGATTATTCAGTATTCAGGCCGTCCCGCACAGCATAGCTATGTGGAGAATCGGCAGTAACCCTCGCGGATCCAATGGGGGATGCGTAAAGCGTGTATAGGCCTTAGTAGTCCACGCAGGTCTAGTGCGAATTGGCCGACTTCACACACAACCTTTCAACGTCTTCGTAGGTGTTTCCTCACGAGTTTTCCTTGCAAAACTTATTGTGTTAATAACAATAAAAAATTAACAGCTCGCAATCTTAACATTAAGATGGTTAAAAATCATTGAATATTCAATATCCTTCATAATGTTGCCCGAAAGGGTCCAGATGCAACGCCTTTGTTGACTTTTTAAAAAGGAAAAGAGAAAAAACAAAATGTCAAAATTCAAGCCGAGAACGTCCCACACTCGTGCGTTCGTAATTCAAAAGAGGCGCGTCTCGAGAGCGTCGTGTCTGTGGTTGAAAAAAAAAACAAAGAAAAAGGTCCGATCGCGCGGGCGGACTCTGTCCGAGGAGGTTTTAAACAAAATTGTTTCTTTTATCAATTATTTACAATTTTGTTACATACTACGTACTACTACTACTACAGATACGTATGTAAGTTAGGATAGAGGGGTACGACCTGCCGTATAGCCTCTTGGTGGTTGATGGACTCCTAGTACACTCGTTTCGGGTTTAAGCCAACCTCACCGGCCCGTGGTGCATCCTGCCGAGAAAACCCTCATGGTAGTTTATGGACTCCTAGTACACTCGTTATAACAAAGAAATAATTGTCTGTCTATGAAGGCTATGTCTAAGGCTGGTCCGATTTTGGCGGGACCTCCACTGGCAGTTATCTAATGCCATGGAGTAACTTAGGCTATTTTTACTGATAAGTCGCGGGAACAGCTAGTCATACGTAATGCTAAGTCGAAAAAAATAATAATAAATAATACATTCCATGTAAAAAGTGGGGAGGACAGCCAAATGTCGTTTTTAAAGTAAAGAAAATGTCAAATTAGCATTTTACTAATCAAGTTAAGATGTTACATTCTGTCATATTGATTTTTGACATACCGAAAATTATGTCATTCCGCCCTTTAAACATTGAGCATTAGATATTTAAAGTCGGCAAATTTCAGCTTGGGTTCCGTTGTATTATTTAAAACAATGTAATTCTAAGTCATTTTTTTTATTTAAAGAAGGAAAATGTACCACCGTACTTTGAGACAAAACTCAAATATTAATCATCACCTCTTTTATCGTAATTTTATACTACACGGCAAATTTGTGGAATTAGTTACCACCTTTACGTTGCATCGAGGAGACATTTTCTAGACTTTATACATGGCATTTTCTTTATTACTATTAAAATACCTTTTTGTTGTTTTGCAATCATTTATATTTTATTTTGAATTTATTTTATTTAGTGATTTATTTGAATAAAACATTTTTGAGTTTGAGTTTGAGTGGTGGAATATAATAATAATCTACACTAATATTATAAAGCTGAGTTTGTTTGTTTGTTTGAACGCGCTAATCTCAGGAACTACTTATTGGTCCGATTTGAAAAAAATCTTTCAGTGTTAGATAGCTCATTTATCGAGGAAGGCTATAGGCTATATATCATAACGCTACAAGCAATAGAAGCGGAGCAGCAATGAAAAATGTTTCAAAATCTGGGGGGAAATTTTCTTACTTGGAGATTCCGCTGCGTACGCTGCGTAAACGGTTAAAGTTTCGCTAAAGTCATGTATGAAAGAATTGTTTCCCTTTTAAAGGTCTACGAAAAAGTCCGCGACAGCATATAGTCAAATGCTGTCGCGGACTTTTAAGGTTAGCTCCCTATAACATATTTTTGCTGAAAAAATATTCTAAAATAATGCATCACTTGCGAAGGTGTTTTCATAAATATAATAATAATCTTTATCTAAATAAATACTTTATTTATCACAAGTATTTCATTTTAAACAAAATTGCCCTTTACATCATTAAATTTAAATTGATACCTTATGAGATATCGCAGTTTTAACTCACCTATATAAACGAAGTCGCGGGTTAAAGAGAGCGTTAGGCCAAAGTAACTATTCCACGCGGACGAAGTCGCACGCAAAAGCTAGTATAATAATAAAATGAAACAATAAATTCAAAAAATATTTCACAAATTTTTTCAATTTCTTCATTAACATAATCCATTAAAATTCATTGCTAGCATTATATCATAATAAATAATAATGGATTATTTTAAATAAGCAATTGATAAATTTTGTGACTTATTTTTTGAATTAATTGTTTCATTTTAACATTTTATTATTATTATTTTATTCCACAGCCCAAACTCCAACTTAAAAATGTTTTATTCAAATAAATCATTAAATGACACCTTTGAATCGTCGTTATTTTTCATGGATCTACCACCGGTGAAGCTGTAAAGACGATCAGTGAGCAACAGTGAAAAGTTTTACCAAATCGATGATTTTTTTCATGAAGTATTTAATAAAAACACAAGGATCCCCAAAAATATAAATATTCGCGAGTGCATCATTGGTTAAGCAACGCCCTCTAACGTTTTTTTTTTCACTATTTCATCTTTTCTTTTAGATCATATATTAATATGCAAAGAATGCATTATGCAGCACGGACTGTTGAGGTTAGACAATTTGTTTTTGCTTAGAAATATTGTTTGTGTTTTTTTTGTGTCTAGCTTTCACTGGACCTCATCATCATCATCATCATTACAGGTAGTCATTAAAAATATCATAATAATAACAATTGACGATTCAAAAGTATCTGTAACAGATTTATTTGAATAAAGATTTTTTTTTCTTTCTTTCTTTTACAACTTGTGTTGCCGATGCCCCAATTTGCGCGGGTCTTCCCGATTGTCAGGGGCTGAGGATGCGACCCGACCGGTGCGCTAAATGTCCCGATTAATTAAAGAAGAAAATCAAATGTTTCATTAAAAATATGTATATTTACGCTACATAACTTCTACAACTTTCATAATTGTCAAATTCAAAATGTCACGACATCAGCGTTACATAATTTTTTTATTGTTACCTGTCCCGATCTGCAACTTCAATTCCCGATGTTTTGGCCTCGTGTCCCGATTTAAAACAAATCGTCCACTGCTGAACGAAGGCCTCCCCTAATGATTTCCACGCGGGCCGATCCCTAGCAGTCGACATCCATCTGCTCCCCGCCACCTTAACCAGGTCATCTATAAAATGATTAAAAGAGTAACTTGAGTTTCTTGCCGGCTCTTCTCGAAGATCCTACTTATTCCGAACCGGCGGTAGAGTCACAAAAAATATGATAATAATAACAATTGACGATTCAAAAGTATCTGTAACAGATTTATTTAAATAAAGATTTTTTTCTTTCTTTCTTTCATCCGTCCGTCTGGTCGGGGGTCGGACTACGCTTCGTTTTCCGTGACGTGGACGCCACTCGAGAACCTTTCCGCCCCATCGGCCATCGGTTCTACGCACTATGTGCCCTGCCCACTGCCACTTCAACTTGCTTATCCTGTGGGTTACGACGGTCACCCTAGTTCTTCTGATACGACCTGGCGTCCTTCAAAAGAGCTCAAAGGACACTTAAAGGGCCGGCAACGCATTTCTGGGACCTGAGGTCTTGCAAATGTCCATGGGTGACGGTGTCACTTACCATCAGGTGAACCGTAGGTTTGCCTCCTGTTCTATAATTAATCTATTTTGGATTCAGTATATTCAAATTCAAAATATCTGTATTCAAATAAATCTGTTACAGATACTTTTGACTCGTCAATTGTTATCATTATATTTTTGTGACTACCACCGTTTCGGAATAAGCAGGATCTTCGAGAAGAGCCGCAAGAAACTCGATAGTCACTCTTTTAAAAATTTTATATCAGTGGTTACAGAGTTTTGTCATTTACCTATACGTAACTTTACAATAATTTATTACAAAGATTTTGTAACTGGAACACTATTTGCAATATATTAATTGAGGTAGGTATTGAGCTGGAAAAAAAACACAATTAGGATTCGTTTAACATTTATTTTTGAACCAATCAACATCCCAATAAACAACCTTTATATACCAATATATAACAGCCGTTCCAAGCAATATACTAATCAATATAAATACGAAACAATTGTGTCCAATCTCGCTTCATTAGTGGACCGCCATCTTGTCGTCTCCCACCGGCATTCCAATTTCAAATTGACCTCAGTCCGTCTCTGTCGCACTCGAGCCGATTGAGCGAGAAGGTGTATAATTTGGAATCATTTTTAAATTGCCGGGCCCGCGTTTTTTTGTATTGACGCAAGGGTCTATTCTTTATGGTTTGCCGCCATACAATGTTTACGGATTTATGTGTAACGTTTTTTTTTCGGTTATATACGGTTACTTGTTTAGGTACATAAGATATGAGCTTTATACGAGACTAGCTTTTGCATGAGGCTTCGCTCGCGTTTAATTCGGAGTATTGCGGTTCCTCCTTGGTTACGAAACAGAATGTTATTCTGCGCTGCTCGACATAATACTATGTCATTCTCCACCCTTTCAACTATCTCCACTTAAAAATTCACATCTGTTCGTCTTTCTTTTTTGCCGTGAAAGACGGACAAACAGACACACTTTCACATTTTAAATGTATGGACTAGGTACATTAGTTTGGTGTCTTTTTTGACGACTATTAAGAAATTAAGTAACAACAAGCATATTTATATAGGACCTAAAACAATATTATACCTGTGTGTATGTGAGGTGACTATGATATATGTAATAATAATAATAAAATATGTTTATTGCTGTCTACAAAAATGACAGAAAGCGCTGAATAAAAACTGTCTATCGGTTGTTGGGCTCCATCAATGCCGTAATGCGTCCGTCACCCGAAACACAGACTTCGGCTCAGTACCGAGTCTACCGAGGCCCAATCTTTCCTCAAACATGGTATGTGAGACGGCCTGTACCTACAGTGGAAGTCTAAAGGCTGATAGATAGAATCCGCAGAACCGATGACCGTTGGAGCAGACTTGGGAAGCGTAGCGTAGGACTTAGGACTTGCGAAACGTCGCTGCTGGAGGCTGGATGAGGGACGCGGAGGACCGGGGTATCTGGCGCAAAATGAGGGAGACCTATGTCCAGCAGTGAAATGCGATAGGTTGAAAGACAGAGATGGAATCCTCATCAAATATACGTTACGTACAGCACACACACAGTAATTAAATATTGCTTATTAATTAAATCTACTTTCTAAGATTGATATCATTAAAATGTAATTTTGCTTCAAATCTATGAGAAACTGTAGATGTGAAAGATTCGTATCTAGTTTTAATTTACTGGTTTTACAAGATGGCCGACTGACATTTACATGCTTGTTTTTTCTTTTTTTAACGGTTTTCTTTTGGTAGATTTAACTCTTCAAGTCGGTGGCTCAGGGTTGTAGACTGTTGCCTTCCGATCTGGAGGGTGCAGGTACAAATTCCGCCACACACCTATGTATTTTCGAAGTTACATGTACGTTTATCCGACGCTCTTTAGGTGAAGGAAAACAACGTGAGGGAACCTGCGCACGCCTGCGAAGAGATTCAAAGCTTGTAAGTGAAGTCCAGTCCACTGGGCCCGCGTGGACGACTAAAGGCCTTTACACAGTTCACGGTTAGGCTCGTGCTCTTAGGTGGGGACTTACACGTGGCGGGATTTGAACCTGCACCCTTCAGATCGGATGGCAACAATCCACACCAAAGACTCACCGACGCTCTATCACCTCACGCTTACCGATTTGTTGTTATCGTTACAGATCAATTTATTGTTTACCGATTGCCAAAAAGACCAATCTAGTTATATAACATTTAGCCTTGACAGTGGTGGTGTCATGGCGTCGAAAGTGAATCGAGACGCGTGACGGTATTGTCAACGGCTATTGTCGTCCCACTGGCCGGTTTGTAATCGATAGGCTCTGAATTCGAATCGTTTTTTTTTAAATGTGTTCCAAATTCGAATTTTTGTATTACGTTCTTTTTGGTGGTAGTTTTATTTTTAAATGTCAGGTTCTAAATTCGAATGTTTTAAATGTGTTCCAAATTAGAATTTTTGGTGTTACTTTCTTTTTGGTGGTAGTTCTAGTATAGGGGCTCCAGTGCCAGCATACGTCACCTCACGCCCGCAGGTCACTCGCTGGGTCTATACAACCTTTATGGGTAGGCTGAAGAAGGACTTATTGTATTGTTCCAAAACTCTCTTCTTATTTCTTAATCGTGTTCTAGATTTTAATGTTGGTGTTTGTGCCTTTTGGCGTTTAGAATCCATGTTTTTTTTTCGTTGTTTTCCATGTATTTCGTTTTGGTTCTTTTTATTTCCTAATGCAATTAGGATAAAGTCATTGTATGAGATTGGTTTCTAGACAATAGTCGGCGACCGATTTTCAACAGAATAGGTATTTGTTTTACTTTTTTATGACACAGCGTCTTGGCATGCTAATCATAGCTTAGGATAGCCACCAGCCTAAAAGACTGATTATTTTAATTCGAATGTTGCTCCTCAATACAATGTTCTAATAGTAGAAAGGTTATAAGTCGATTGAGTTTTTATTATAGCTCTGTATAAACTATTGTTAGTAACTGGCAGGATCTTGCAACCGCGTAAAAAACTAAACCCAAATGCAATCGAACGCCGAAGTCTAGATTTAAATTTGGAACGCGCCACGTGTCCTGATTGGTCGACCGTGAAGGGCGAACATGGCGGACAAAATGGCCGCGGTTTTTTGGCGGCAAAACAATTAAACGATATATTTCAGCACCGGACGGAATTCTTAACGGGTAAATCGATTTTATGGGGTGTATGTCCGTTTGTATGTAGTTTTTATGAAGTTTTTTGTGGCAACATGTTTTGGTAGCATCCTGGGAGTGGGTGTTTTCGTTAGATTGTTTTTGTTTTGTTTTTCAGTACAAAAAACATTAGGTATGGTGATACCTGGACCTACTTTATTTCTCGCAGCACAATTATATGAGTTTTGTAGTCAAATATATAAATAGATATTAGCTGTATACAATAAAAGAACCTCGGTCCGTTGGAGCAGACGAGTTCTGGAGTGGAGACCGCGTCTTGGCAAGCGTAGCTTAGGACCGGACCGAGGGACCGACTTGCGAGAGGTCATTAGTGGAGGCTGGATGAGAGAAGCGGAGGACTGGGATATATGGCTCAAAATGGGGGAAACATATGTCCAGCAGTGGACTGCGGTAGGTTGAAGGAAACAGAACAGTTTTATCAATCATAACTATCAAATTTTTGACAAGAGTAAAAAACTATTTTATTAATTTTGCAATCTTTCTCACTTGATAACATAAGTCTGAACCAGTGTGATAGAAGAAGTACCTATAACTTGTCCTTAAATAGGTTTTTTTATTTCAATTTAGGTCTTAGATATACAATAAACTAACTAGACGCACAATCTCACTCAAAAAGTGTCCGCTGCAAGTCTGCCCATCGCGTCACTCGGGCAGAGTTTTCATTCATAATCACGTCGCTCGCTACATGTCATAGTGACATAGTAGTATGCTCGTGCTTTTGATTTTGTACCCTTTTGATGACGCGTAAAGTAAAATCTTTATTTATGAAACCACTCCTTAATTATTTACGCTCATGAAAGTAGTGTCATATTTGACTTTACATATTTCTAAGATTGAAGCAAAGGTGTAAAGTAACTGAATCAGCAATACTAATAAAACCCAAATAGACGCATAATATTTCAAAACTAACCCTCAAAAGCATTCCCGCTAATTTGTATTCCCTTGCGGTTAACCCTAAAATGGTCAAAGATGCGCCGAAAGGCAAATAAAACTATAAATCAATAATTGTCACTTACCGTTCGGTCAGTACACACAAAAAAGTACCATTTAACCGCCGCGCTAATCTGTTTAAGTATGAAAGGGTCTTAGAGGCCCCAATTAGGAACAGTAGCGGAGGGTTGACTTGTAATGCTGATTGACGGATGCTTGCATTGAAAGACTGCGGTCTTGTGGCGTTTTGTTTTCTTAAACCTTTTGTCAAAGGCATTGGTCAATTGATTTTGTGGACTAGCGGTGTGAGTGTTGAGTGTGTCTACACTCGCCGCTTTATCCAGTTGTTGTAAGTTCCAATCCCAGGGGAAGACCGCATATTCTGAAACAAAGAATATATAAGATATTTATTTGAGAGCGTCGGTGGATCATTGGTCGGCTTGCCTTTCGATCGGTATGGCGCAAGTTCAAATCCCGCCTCGTAGCAATGTTTTATCGAATTTTCGAAATTATATGTACGTTATCGGACGCACTTATAGTCAAAGGAAACATCGTACGGAAACCTGCGGACGCTTGAGAATAGATTCAAAGGGTAAAGTCGGCCAATGCTTTAGTTAAGTTGGCCTGAAAAGTTAGACATCCAGTAATTTGACAGTTTAAGTGGTTTATGAAAAAATGCTCGCATTTCTAATGACACATAGGTAGATAAAGAGTTACAAGCAAAAAATCAACCCGACACTTTAGTATCTTGAACGATATCTAATCGAAATATTAACACTTATTTTAATTTTAAACCCGTCGAAATGCCTTCAGGGCGCATTCAATACATCGGTGGCAATAGCTTTGTCACAGACAATGGGACCTTGCAGTAATCCCCCATTGTCCGGTCTCTAAGACCGGGCGACATGTTTTTTTGTACTCCAAATCCTAACGGTAGTCGAAGGGTTACTTTGACTTTTGAGTTTTTTCCAGTTGACGACATATTAGATTATGTTTTGGAGACAAAATATCTGAAACTATATAGAACTATGACTACTTTTGTGGTCTAGTGAGCCGAGCATTGAAATTGCTATGTGTTGCGAGGGTCCTTGGTTCGAATTCAGCGGGAAGACCGCATAGTGAAAATATCTTTGCGCTTCACCATTTTAGTAAGGAGTTTGCATCATCTGATTTTCCGAAAAGGTGATGCTGATGAAGATGATCCTGAGCTTCGTTTGGCACGTTTAGCCGTCGGTCCCGGCTATAACCTTAGTATAGTAGTGGTTAACCCACCAATGCGCATTAGGCCCGCGGGCTGCGTTACAACCTCTGTCGGTCTGGGAAACATATGTCCAGCAGTGGACTGCGGTAGGTTGAAGGAAACAGAACAGTTTTATCAATCATAACTATCAAATTTTGACAAGAGTAAAAAACTATTTTATTATTTTTGCAATTTTTCTCACTTGATAACATAAGTCTGAACCAGTGTGATAGAAGAAGTACCTATAACTTGTCCTTAAATAGGTTTTTTTATTTCAATTTAGGAAGACATCTGCCCTGCATTGGCCCATTATAGGCTATGGTGATAATATACTAATCTTGGCTTCTATTTCAGGTGAATACGTTCTCCAAGGCGACCTCCCTGGGGACCTCGGCAGCGAGGAGTCCCGCTTCGACCTCTTGGAGGAGGCCCTCCAATTGGTAGAGTTGGGAGACGACGCTGCTCCCAAGAATGAGCAGCCTGAAGTAAGTAATTATACTAGGCGGTAGACTCGGTACTGAGTCGTCTAAGTAGGTACCACCGCAGTGCCAGATATTGTACCGTGAAACAGGAGTGTTATGCACTTTTGTGTTCGGGCACGAGGGCACTGTAGTTCACTAGTGAAATTACCGGTTATAATAGACATAACATCTGTTGTCTCCGGTGACAGGCGCAGTGCGGCATTCATGGAGAATAATAACTGTCTATCAGTTGTCCATCTCCTTCAGTGCCGCTCTGTCATGGACAGGCGTATCACTTACCATCCTGGACCATCCAGGTGGGCGTCCTGACCGTCCTGTTCACTTCGTAACATAAAAAACAAACTTATGTCCTGCAGTAGCGATAGGTTGTATATTGACGCTGCTCGTCAATCTGCACCTCATGTTAAGAGACCGTCTAAGTATCCTGAACTGGCCTATAATCACCAGCCTATACCGGCAAATTGCTACAGGCCTTCCCATACAGTATAGCTCTGGTGACTTGCCGTAGCGCCATGTGGACCCAATGTTGATTGGTGGGTGTTGACGTCTACCATCGTAAGACTGTAGCCGGGATCGACGGCTTTACGTAACGCACGGAATCGTCTTTTTGAACAATCAGGTGATTCTGCCAGCAATGTCCTATCCTGTACTATATTGGGGGCATTAAAAAACATGAACTGACAATACCAGTGATGACCTATGGTGCTGAGACGTGGTCTCTTACTTTGGGCCTCTTCCATAGGCTCAAGGTCATACAACGAGCGATGGAGTGGGCTTTGCTTGGTGTTTCTCTACGTGGTCGAATTTGAAATTAGGAGATCCATAGAACTATGGTCACCGACATAGTCACTCGCATTACCAAGCTGAAGTGGCAATGGGCAGGGCACATAGTCCGAAGAACCGACTGGCGTTAGGGTCGAAAGTAATTCTCGAATGGAGACCGCCCGGTTCCGACCGGTTGGCGTGGATGTTATTGGGGGATGTCTATGTTTATCAGCAGTGGATATTATGTGGCTGATATTTTTATGATGACAAAACTTCGCCCGCTGACCTTTTAGAACTCAACTATCATAGTTCAGATAAATATAAAGCAACTTTAAAATCTCTATACGTATCTGGTACTTATAGTTTGTTTCCTCCTAGGAGGCGATAGAGGGCAGCAGCAGTGCCGGCGAGATGTTGCATCCGGCCATGCGGCATGTGCCGCACCACCCACTGGCGCATTACCACAACCAGGTTAGTTAAGCATTCACAGGGTTCGTGTTTTCTAAGAGTTAAGTATGCTTTTCTCTGAGTTGAGCGTGCTTTTTTCGAAGTTAAGCGTGTTTCTTTCAGAGATTCAGGGATAATAATGCTTCTCTCAGTGTTGAGTATACGTCTTACAGAGTTAAACGTGCTTATTTCAAAGTAAAGTATGCTTTATTCAGAGTTATGCATATTTCTTCCAAATTTAAAAATGCTGATGTCACTTTTAAATTTTAAAGCGATAGATGGCGCTGGCTGTACACTGGATCGCGTTAGTGAAATGTTTGCGAATTATGGTGTGTCGTATATCAATTAGTGATGAGATAGTGCATCACAAGTTAGTAACTGAATTCTAGTCCAGTTTTTTATCACTGGTGTTATAGCAAACAGTTTCAGTTGATTCTAATAAAAATGCTGACCTTAAAAGATAGACGTATTCTGTTGCGGACTTTTATTTAACTTTGAATGAGGAACAGTGTCATAAATGAGTTTCGCGAAACTAACCGTTTACACAGCGCACGCGGCGTGAGCTCTCAACAGAAAAAACTCCTCAGATTTTTAATTATTCTTCATTGGTGCTCTGTATGTCTTAACGTGATGATACGTAGCTTATAGCCTTCCTCGATAAATGTGCTATCTAACACTGAAAGATATTTTCAAATAGCGCGTTCAAGCAAATAAACTATTCAAGTACATATTCGTAATTTAGGTGAATTTATACTAAAATACACATATTTTTGTAAAGTTAACTTGAATTTTACCTTTGAGTCTGAGGTCCCATTTACGTTTTCGATTCCAAAATGAAATCCAAACACCCGTGGTCCCTGGTCCTTAAAGGTCTCATGACGTCATAGCTTCGTAACGCGCGCGTGATAAATGAAGCTACCACACACGTAGGGCCATTGGCAGGGGACCAAATGGACGCTTGGTACAATATAATGCCTTAATTTTTAATAATTTATGGATTTTTAAAAATTACCTTATAAGCTGGGAGCTGGATGAGAAAAGCGGAGGACCGGGATATCTGGCGCAAAATGGGGGAGACCTATGTCCAGCAGTGGACTGCGATAGGTTGAAGAGAGAGAGAGAGACCTTATAAGCCCATTATAGTAGTTATATACTTCATTGTTAAATCCTTTCCCTATAATATACTTTTTTAAAAACTATGGATATATAACTGAAAATGTGGTAGATTAATGATGCCATCAGTGGCTCAATGGTTTCGTCTGTTGTCTTCCGATCTGGATGCGCAGGTTCAAATCCAACCACGTACCAATGTGTTTTCGAATATTCGAAATAATGTGTACGTTATCCGACGCTCTTACGGTGTTTTCCTTCACCTTCATCGTGAGGAAACCTGCGCCTGCGAAGAGATTCAAAGGTTGGTGAAGTCGGCCAACCCGCACTGGGCCCGCGTGGACGATTAAGGCCTATACACCCGTGTACGGGTAGGCTCGTGCACCTCGGTGGGCTGAGCTGATGATGATGATGATTTAAATGAAAAAGATGTATTGTTAAATAGTTATAAACAATTCATTAAATTTTATAGCCAGCCTTCTATGTATTAGACCATACTACTTTTGAGTGTTCCAATTCATCAATCAAAATTTAGAAGTGACAAATTTTGTATTTCTTGTCCAAATTAATTGTTACGCTACTGTTTTTTTTTATCTTGCTAGTGTATCTGGCTAACACTACATTTCTTAAATAACGGTTTTTAATTATTTATGTTTTATTAACATATATATCTCTTCAACCTGTATATATTTATTACCAAATATTTTCGTTGCATAAATAAATTTGCTTGATTATTTTTACCTAAGTAAAAGCTTGAAAGGAAATATCGACAAACAAGAATATTATTTGAAAAATGTTTCCTAGAGACAATTTTTGGTTTTAAAATTCTTTTTTTGCATCTTCATACCGTGTTTATTGGAATAAAGAGATTTTGAGGTTAAGTTTGCGTAGGGTAACTAACTCATAAAAAAACGAACCCCGAAGCGGTCTCATCACAGCGATACAAGATTATATCGATTACAGCATCATTAATCGATGTCTCAACAATCGATTGACAAGATGTTACCGATAAGTCGGGATTCGAGACTCGATATGCGACGTGAGAGTCTAATTGCCTATAAAAGAAATCCATGTTTCCTTGCCATAACTTGAGGCGCATTTTTTAAAATTAAAGACGGAATTAATGACGTATTTTTCTACTACAAATACTGGATACTTTGCACTATTATTCCTTATCACCTTAGAAGGAAATAAAGGATTTCAGCCACCATACTTATGTGTCTCTGTTATAAATAAATAATATATACGTCGCTCTTATTTTCGTAGTGCCCTTGCACGGTGTCACGTGATCAATGCATCTACGGCTTTATTTAAGTAACACCAATGCAATACCATGTGACTAGCAAATAAATATCTGGTTATGGTGGCGGGTAGCAGATGTCGACTACTAGGGATCGTTCCACGTGGAAGTCATCAGGGGAGGGTTTTTCTTTATGTAACAAAGTGTACAGGACGGCGAGGACTCTCACCAGATACTAAGTGATACGCCTGACCGTGACAGAGCGGCATTGAAGGAGACCAACAAGTGATAGACAGTTATTATTATCTATTAATGCCGCACTGCGCCCGTCACCAGAGACAACAAATGTTAGGTCTCTTAAACCCGGTAATTTTACTAGCTACAGTGCCCTCATCCCGAAACATAGAAGTCTAAGGCCCATATTCTGGAACGAGACTCAACTTTGATGTTTACTGAAATTGAATTAGAAATGGTTTGGCGCTATTTATCGTTTAGAGCGCTATACCTTTCTCACTCTACTTAAGAAGATCCAACTTTTGAGTTTCGTTCTAAAATATGGGCCTTAAACTCACATTTCACAAGTCATTACGGTGGTTCCTACCTAGACGACTCAGTACCGAGTCTACCACCTAGTGAAGCCGTCGTTTAGCATTAGATATGTCGCAGCCATCTGGTTAAATTGGCCATCTAATTTTGGACGCCTAGGCCGTTCGTTAAACGCCGGCATCCAAGTGTGTGTGTGGAGCGTCGGTGGCTCAATGGTGTGGACTGTTGCCCTCCTACCGGGAGGGCTGAGGTTCAAATATGTACGTTATTCGACGCTCTAACGGTGAAGGAAAACATAGTGAGGAAACCTTCATGCATGCCTGCAAAGAGATTCAAAGGTTGTGTGTGAAGTCGTCCAATCTGTACTGGGCCCGCGTGGACGACTAAGGCCTAATCAACCTATACGGGTAGGCTCGTGCCCCTCGGTGGGGTCGTTTAATGAGCTGATGATGACGATGATGTCGCAGCCATCTGGTTAAATTAGCCATCTAATTGGACGCCTAGGCCGTTCAACGCCAACAACTGTATGCCTAGTTGTTTGAACTGAAGTCTCTCAACGTTTAACAACTTGGCGAATTAGGCTGTAATGATGATTGGTCCTGTTTCGGTACTGGTGCAGGTACTTGGTGGCTACCAATGGAGTTGTATGCTTAATTACATTTTATCTCAACTCCCAAGAATTGTGTCGTCCATGTTTTTTTAACCCTAATCCCTCAGGGGTTGTTTGTTCAAGGTTGGAATGTTTATATTCGACAAATATCACCTGACTGTGTGCTATTGAATACGGTAGCTGGGAGGGTTTTGTGTCAATTTTGAGGGTTAGTGATGTGCGTAGCTTCTGTTGTCGATTTCATACATATTATACATAGAAAACACCCAGACCAATACAAACAGACATGTTCATACACACAAATGTTTGTGATGCCCGGGAATTGAACCCGAAACCCTTGGTGTAGTAGCCAACGTCTCGACCGTTACACCAGAAGGGTCGTCGCTTACATACTTCTTCTTCTTTTGAGTTATAGCTATGCGTGTATTTCACGCATCCGTGTCGTATGTTACGTTTTGTAGCTATGACACGATATATCGTGTATTCTATAGGATACGGTCAGCACGCTCATCTGATGGTAAGTGACATGCCTGACCATAGCAGAGCGGCATTGAAGGAGACCAAGAACTGATAGACAGTTATTATTCTCCGTCACTGCGCCCGTCACCTGAGACAACAGATGTTAGGTCTCTTATACGCGGTAATTTCACTAGATATAATACGTTTCATATTTACCATTTTCATTAACTTAATTTGTTGAAAAACACAAAAACCCACGGCCTTTACCACCATTCTGAATATTCAAACCATCAGTCAGTCCTCAAAACTTTTATCGATACGATGAACATTTATCGATACGAACATCCTTTACTGATCTCGAAAATCACTTGTATTTCATCCCGCCAATATTTATTTAGGTCCAGACCTGCGTTTGTGACGTCAACTTGACAGGTTGACGCATAAAAGCGTCGGTGATCTCTCGATTATTGTGTCGAAAGGAATTGCAGTGCATTAGGAATGGCATGCACTTTAATGCAATTAGGCGGTGCAACGGAAAAAAATATCTTTTCCATATATCCATTCTATTCAACCTGTCGCAGTCCACTGCTGGACATAGGTCTCCCCCATTTTGCGTCAGATATCTCGGTCCTCCGCTTTTCTCATCCAGCCTTCAACAGCCACCTTTCGCAAGTCGTCAGTCCATCGGGCCGGAGGGTGTCCTACGCTACGCGCTTGCCGAGACGCGGTCTCCACTCCAGAACTCGTCTGCTCCAACGGACTGAGGTTCTGCGACATACGTGACCAGTCCACTGCCACTTCAACTTGCTGATCCGGCGGGCTATGTCGGTAACTTTAAATCCATACTAATATAAAATATCCTCACTGGAATAAGGATACTAGGTTTTTCGTTATTTTAACCTGATGACTTGGTTAAGGTGGCGGGTAGCAAATGGATGTCAACTGCTAAGGATCGGTCCGCGTGGAAATCATTCAAAGTCAAAGTCAAAATTCATTTATTCAGATAGGCTTACAAAATGCACTTATGAACGTAAAAAATAATATATAAAAAACATTTAAAATACCAAAGTTAATCACAAAAATTAATTTGATACTTGGTAAATGTGCACTTCAGTGTTTTGGCCTGTTGTGAAAGCACCACCCAAGGATACTCAACAGTACAGCCTTTTTTAAACAATGATTTTAATGTACAGACATTTTACAACAACCTATGTTTTTCCCTATTACATCAGCTACCTGCCTCAAAAGTCCCGTCCAAATCCATCCAGCAGTTTCAGAGATTACCCGGAACAAACAGACAGAACAAAATTTTCATAACTAATATTTTGACATATGTTCCGTATATATATTTTATGTATATGTAATAGATACTCGTATGTTCACTACTACAAACATACTCGTATGTATGTTTTCATACATACGAGTATGTATGAAAACATACTCTTATGGTACAGCCCAGGGAGCGAATCCGGAACTCCCAGTTAAAAGAAAATAACACCACATGGGTCGTATAATAAGACCAGATCAAGCTTAGTCATTGTATATCGACATGAAAGATCTAGACTTGACGGACAGACTGACATGAAGGGCTGAGCTGATTCATGCAAGATGCCTGAATCTCTGATGATTACAAACCCCGCCGATGACGAAGCAAGCAATATTTATGGCTAAGTAATGATCTGTAGTCATTTTGTATAAAATTTATTCGAAACTAGCTATGCCCCGCGTCATGCCCCACATTATAAAATAACCTAAAAACGTAACCTAAAAGCGCGCAGCGAACACGCCACGCGCGGTGAAACATTGCTATATTTTTCTAAATAAAAAGTATTTCTAAAATAAAAGAAGCCTATGTTTTTCCTTATTGCAACCTGGCCGTCTTCAAGGCAAGAGTGAATAGGCTGTTTCTAGGCAGGCATGATCCATCCTCGGCCGCATCATCACTTACCATTAGGTGAGATGGCGGTCAAATGTCTGCCTATAGATGATAAAAAAAATACCTGCCAAAAAAAAGTCCCGACCAAATCGGCCCAGCCGTTTCAGAGATTACCCGGAACTAGCAGACATACAGACAAACATTTAGAAATTGTTATATTGGCATATGTACTGATCATATATTCATATGCATGAAGATAAAATTGTTATTTCAATATTACAGACCTTCCAATTTTATTTATATATAATGGATATAAAACACATTATAATAAGTTACCAAATATTTTAATCATCATCATCATCAGCTTATTAAACGTCCCCACCGAGGGGCACAAGCCTACCCGTATAGGGTGTACAGGCCTTAGTCGTCCACGCGGGCCCAGTGCGGGTTGGACGACTTCACGCAAAACCTTTGAATCTGTTCGCAGGCTCAGCAGGTTTCCTCACGATTTTCCTTCACCGTAAGAGCGTCGGATAACGTACATATATTTTCGAAAACACATTGGTACGTGGCGGGATTTGAACCTCAGCCCTCCCGTTAGGAAGGCAGCAGTCCACACCATTGAGCCACCTCAATAATATACGCTCAATAATATTTTAATACATGAAGCAAATCCGTACTAATAATTATGTCTGCGAGAAAGTTTTCTAAACACAAAGATGAAGAAGATAATTCTTTTCCTTATAAAGCTAATGAGAGATTAGATATCTAAGCTCCAGTGTTCTATGGAGGTTAAGTTATTTGCTTTAGGGTTGCCACTTGAAAAAAATATTGATAATTATCTTCTTAACGACCTATTTGGTGTAATGGTCGTTCAATCTGTCCGGGCGTCCTTCGCTACGCTTGCCGAGACGCGGTCTCCACTCCAGAACTCGTTTGCTCCAGCGGCCATCGGTTCTGCGACTTACGTGACCAGCCCACTGCCACTTCAACTTGCTGATCCGGCGGGCTATGGCGGTCACTTCTCTCATGAAAGTCATGAATAACATAATTTCTGATTTTATCCCACAGAAAAACATCGGTTATCGCCATATTTCCCATCTCCATTTAATGATAAAGCATTTTAGAATTTTTATTTTAGTGAAAAATATTGAATTTTTTAATTTTTTTTTTTTTGTATAAAATAGAATTTTTAATCTGAATTTTTTATAACGTTCTTTAGTACCTAATTCTTAAATAAATCTCAATGAAATAGCGTTCGCGGTAAAAGTTTTCCCATTGCGTCAGTTGAGCAAAATTCTCATTCATAATATGTCGCTCGCTACATATCATAGTGACATAGTAGTATGCTCGTGCTTTTGATTTTGTACCCTTTGAATGACGCGTTAGGGTCAAAATTTAAAAAAATATTTTTATGTTATAATTACAACAATAAGTCAACGTATGTGTCCAGCGGCTCGGACATTTTTTGACATTTCTTCGTGATTGTGTAAGTAGTTAGTTTGTAGATGTAATTATTGTTTAGGCACAACCCTGGCATGATCGAAGCGCGCATACCTCAGGCTTTCATCTCGCCGGCTAGATCTTTTATATCCGGATACATAGTTTGTCGGCGACCTTTATGCCAGCACATAACGTCTCAGGTTCGATGACCGGTCAAGTTTGTCTGAACTTCTTAATATACCTGTGAGAAACCTTAACCTTACTTATTTATCAAATAGTCTATATTATAACAGTTATGCTTTGTCAATTGCATATTTTATTGTCGGAGTTATTGTGTCAGTTAAGTACTTAACGCAATTGTCCATCGTGGGATTGGTGACCGGAAGTATCTGAGAAGACACGTCCCGGATATAATCTTAGCATAGTAGTCTTTAACACCTTCCAATAGGCACTTAGCCGCGTGAACGACTCGCGTGAACACGGAACCTTTAGTGTTTCAGCCGAAGCCTCAACCGCAACACCAAATGGGTCGTCAAAATAAATATAGGTACTGTACTGTGTGGTAAGTAGAATTTAATCATATAACTACTACCTCAAAACACATCTCCAAATTAGCTGCCTACCTATGACGTCAAACCCTATGGGAAATCAATGACAAATTGTTTCACCAGTTCAAAACGCGCCGGCTGCGTTTTTTTCTACAAAATGTCCGTTTGACAAATGACTTATTTTGACTTGGCTAGCAGGTGAGACCACCTGTATCGATTCGAGATGACAGATTGTTTATTAGTTTGAAGGGCTTTCATTTATAGTGTCAAAGGGATGCCGTTTACCAAAGCGTCTTGTTAATAACACGCGGAGAGTGCAAGGGATAATTCCTTTTTCGAAAACATCAGCCTATGACCTCCCAGAGCGCGTGGCTCAGTGGTGTGGACTGTCGCCTTCCTACCGGGAGGGCTGAGGTTCAAATCCCGACACGTACCAATGTATTTTCGAATTTTCGAAAAATATATGTACGTTATCCGACGCTCTTACGGTGAAGGAAAACATCGTGAGGAAACCTTCATGCACGCCTGCGAAGAGATTCGAAGGTTGTATGTGAAGTCGTCCGCACCGCACTGGGCCCGCGTGGACGACTAAGGCCTAATCACCCTATACGGGTAGGCTCGTGCCCCTCGGTGGGGACGTTTAATGAGCTGATGATGATGATGACCTCCCAGAATAGGGAATAGGCCTTCAGTATAGCCGTGGAGAGATTGGAGAGTAACCCATCACGCGGGTCTTATGCGGAGTTAACAACTATCATACTAAGATTGAGATAAGATAAGCAAGTTGAAGTGGCAGTGGGCAGGGCACATAGTGCGTAGAACCGATGGCCGATGGGGCGGAAAGGTTCTTGAGTGGCGTCCGCGTAACGGAAAGCGAAGCGTAGGCCGACCCCCAACCAGATG
This sequence comes from Leucinodes orbonalis, assembly GCA_019425675.1. Taxonomy (NCBI): domain Eukaryota; kingdom Metazoa; phylum Arthropoda; class Insecta; order Lepidoptera; family Crambidae; genus Leucinodes; species Leucinodes orbonalis. The sequence goes on along the minus strand of PQWD01002272.1, from coordinate 65,648 downwards.
GACGGATGATCTGGTTAAGGTGGCGGTAGCAGATGGATGTCAACTGCAAGGGATCGGTCCGCGTGGAAATCATTAGGGGAGGCCTTCGTTCAGCAGTGGACTTTCTAGGTTGTAATGATGATGATGATGATACTAAGATTTTAGCTGGGTCCGACGGCTTAACGTGACAAACGAAGTACGAAATCATTTTAATTCTATGCATAGTAAATTATTTATATACACAATACTAGGTAGTAAACTCGGTACTGAGTCGTCTAGGTAGGTACCACCGCAGTGCCAGATATCGTCCCGGGAAATATCAGTGTTTTGCACTTCTGTGTTTCAGAATGAGGCACTGTAGCTTGTCACATACCGGGTATGAGAGACATAACATCTGTTGTCTCGGGTGACGGGCGCAGTGCGGCATTGATGGAGAATAATAACTGTCTATCAGTTGTTGGTCTCTTTCAGTGCCGCTCATATCATGGTCAGGCGTATCACTAACCATCAGGTGAGCGTGCTGACCGTCCGGTACTCTTTGTAACATAAAAAAACACTAACTAAAAACATAATCAGTGATTAAGTAGCCAAAGGTATTTAATTTTAAACCCTTTCTCATACAAGTAAAAAAAACTAGCTACCAAAATGGACAACCATTAAATGCCATAAAATTAGAGGAAAAAAACAACATGGTTGTACCATGTTTTTGTCTATGGGCGGTTGGACAAAAAAACCTTAGTTTTTTTTTGTCTGTGGTAAAAGTTTACCTGTCGGCCCAACCACTAACTGTCATCGGTTCATTTGTTATTTTGGGGTAGGTGGGGGAAAATGTGCTTGAGCTTTTATAAATAATGGGGTGTTTAAAATAGCTTTTGTTTTTAATATATACTCATGGTGTATTTAAGATTTATCTATCATATTACGTATAACCCATAGAACGTATCTGTCGCCTTTACAATGAACTGGTCCGTGAGCATCCTGTTGTTGACATTTTTATTGGAAGGCCGAATGTATTAAGACATAGCTTATTGTCAATCTTAACTTTTTTTGTGTTAAAACTAAACTTCTCTTTGTCAAATTGTTAACTGTCTAGTTACGACGCAATGTTCCTAGGTTATAGTTTAGCCCCTAGATTTAGTTACGTACTTTGGCTTTTTGTGTTGACTGTAACCTGTTTTTGTGTCTTATTAAAATAATAAAAAAAATATTTGTAAAATGTGTTGGTAAGCGCATAACTAAGCACGCCTGGACCAATTTTGCCAATTCTTTTTAGAATAATCATTGAAATCCATGGATGGCTTTTACGGCGAGAAAAGATCGTAAATGAATCGCAAAAGTGTTGGCAAGCGGATCACTCAACAAAGCCTAGGCAAATATGAATAGTAAAAATGATAAACACATTATACCTTAACTCTTTTTTTGTAAATAAATACATATCATACATAGAAAAGCCGAGACCAATACAGACATGTTCATGCACACAAATGTTTGTACTGCCCTGGTGTGCAAAATGAGTGACACTAATCGCAAAAACAATAATAATTTACATTTTTATCGAATTGGGTATTTGACACCACCAATCGTTGACGCACTTTTTATAAACTGTTAAAAAGGAACGTTTCCATATATTTTGTATGAGATTGTTGATATGTGACGTCATTGCTCACTATCATCAATTGACCTGAACAAAACTGATCAATGAAACGACATATAAAATAAGGTGCGCTTTTATAAAAATAAGGTTTGGTATTTTATTGCGGATGGTGGAGAATACCGAATTGAGTGCTGTTAATGACAGCAGATCGCCTATGGTTTCAAATCTGTAGAGGAAAATTGGCTAAGTGGGAATCATTTAATATGTTGGCGATTTTTCAGTTTGTCTGGACGCACTGGGTATTTTACGCCATTAATGCTCGGGGATCGAACCTAGAGCTCTTGGTGTAGAAGCCGACGTCTCAACCATTACACCACACGGCTCGAACATGTTCGAATGAATAGTTTCACATAAAAGGGGTACTATAATTACTGTAACAAACATTCGTATGTAGATTAAGTAAAATTAATGAATGTATGGTCGAATGCATTTCTTTTGTTGTGGTGATGAGAAAATTCCATATTTCCATACATATAAGAAATTGCTAATTCTAATTACTTATTCCTTATACAAAAAAATGTATGAAAGTTCTGACTGGAACTTATAAACCTGATTTTATAATTGAGAACCAGTTGGTGATATGGTTGAGAAGTCCGGTATTTCACCAAGGGTTCTGGGTTCGATTTCGGAATGTGCATGAATGCATGTATTGATCTGGGTACTTCTATGTATAATATGTATTGACAAAAAATATTTCTAAGTATCTATGTTTGTGTTCCGTTGTTTAGTACCCATACTACAGGCTTCACGCTTAACTTGGGGCTAAATGGCGCTGTGTGAGTCTCAGTGAATATTTATTTTATTTTTTTAATAAATAATATGTTTATACATAAAATTACTGTTAAATACTATCCGCATATTTCTTCCTAGTTTACTACAAACGTACACATAAGAATTTCTCGTAACCTCCTTAGTGCACTTTCATAGCGGGCATCTCGATCCTTATTATCGATCAATGATCTATAGATCCGATGTATAGATCCGATAGGGGTCAGGCGCGGCAATTACGAGACTATTCAGAGACGCGGGCGCATTATATATTATTATGTTACCGTTGAAATGTTGGATCGGTCGTGCGGCGAAATTGCCGGGTTTTAAAGTAATGTGTATCACACTAATATTATAAAGGTGAAAGTGTTGTCAGTGTGTTTGTTACTTTACATCTAATCGGCTAAAGCTGTTTTAATATTTTTGATAAAGAGATATATAACCGCTTGGGTTAATACATACGAGTAGAGAACTTAAAGCTGCCAAAAAATATAATAAATAAATATCCACAGAAATTTATACAGCGCCATCTAGCCTTTAATATGAGGAGCATGTAGCTAGGGTACTAAGTAACTGATTAACGTATTTAGATATATTTATTTATTATTTATATAGAAACACCCAGACCATAACAAACAGACATGTGTGCATGAGGCACACTAAGTGTCTACGTCGGTAGTAGCCGACGTCTCGACTTTTATACCATGGTCGTTTCATTAATATGTATGTATTCACAAAAATATAAGTATGCTTATCTGTTGTTCAGTACTTCCTCGCTTAAATTAATGTTTGATGGCGCTGTGAGGGATATTTATTTCAACTCGAATTCTTTTGGAAGCTTATTCTTTCCTTGCATTATTAATTATTTTTATGGACAAATAACTATACCTACCAAATGGTCAAAATAAAAAATCTGTTAATGCATTTGACACACAAGAACTTGAAATACTATTTTTATTTATCGTTTCAACCGTCCAAGAACCCAACCATGGCAAAAGTTGCTTAAATTTAAACCGGTCAACCGATAAACCCAAATTTGCATAATCATTTTACATACGAACATTTTTCCAAATGCCCAATATTACCACTTGTACCGCAACACAAAACGGTATGGTTTCGTGGATCCCCATTCCGACTTTCATCTTAATGTCCACTTGTGTGTTGGACCGTTTGCAAACTTATAATTGGATTTTGTACAATTTGAACAGAATGGTGGAATACTTTTACTTGGACTTTTTTCAAATCAATTCAATTTCTTTAAGATATATTCATGCGAGTGTCGGTGGCTCAGTGGTGTGGATTGCCTACCGATCGGGAGGGCGCAGGTTCAAATCCCGACACGTACCAATGTATTTTCGAATTTTCGAAAATATATGTACGTTATCCGACGCTCTTGCGTTGAAGGGAAACGTCGTGAGGAAACCTTCATGCACGCCTGCGAAGAGATTCGAAGGTTGTGTGTGAAGTCGTCCAACCCGCACTGGGCCCGCGTGAACGACTAAGGCCTAATCACCCTATACGGGTAGGCTCGTGCCCCTTCGGTGGGGACGTTTAATGAGCTGATGATGATATTCATGTGAGTGTCGGTGGCTCAGTGGTCTGGATTGTTGCCTACCGATCGGGAGGGCGCAGGTTCAAATCCCGCCACGTACCAATGTGATTTCGAATTTTCGAAATAATATGTACGTTATCCGACGCTCTTGCGTTGAAGGGAAACGTCGTGAGGAAACCTGCGCACGCCTGCGAAGAGATTCAAAGGTTGCGGGAAATCGAGCAATCCGCATTGGGCCCGACTAACGTGGACGACTAAGGCCTATATACCCGGCACGGGTAGGCTCGTGCCCCTCGGTGGGGACGTTTATTGAGCTGATGATGATATTCATGCATTCAAATAATTGTACTGCACGGGAATCGAACCTGAACCCTTGGTGTAGTAGCCAACTCAACTATTATACACATGCGTTGTAAAAAATAACTCAAACTCAAAATTTGAGTCTTTACAAGACATTTTTCAAGAATTCAAAGACAATCGTTAACTTTTATCAACATTATCTGTGTCTATTAACGCATTGTCTATGCCCGGTTTGTTTTTTTTATTGCAAAGGAAACAAGAGTCATTCGGTCGAGAACAATCGAATAATTAGTTGTTTTTACATTTCAACACTTTGTTTATGACCTTGATTGGTTTTAGAATTGCAAGTTCAATGGCGAGGTTAACTATGGTCCTTTTGTTACTTTAATTAGTTTCTAATGTAACCAACTCAGCTATTATCACCCGGGTCTTGGGTTCGAACCCCAGAAATTTTAATAACATTTTTATGTTTTTGTCGTCTTCATCATGATCAGCTCATAAACGTCCCCATCATAGAGAGCCTATCCGTAAAGCTTTAATCTGTGCGGATGTGTCGACTTCATGCATATAACCCTTTTCGTCTTAGCTTTAGAAAAAATAAGTTTTTTTTTCCATATTTTATATTGCCTAACTATTGCTATGCTGCAACTTTCTCAACTCGTACAAGACATGCAAGTCGATTATTTTCCTAAATGCAACTCAACTTTTTATCAAAACAATATGTTCCCCATGGCAATAAAAATATTCAATAAACTGCCTGATGAGTTTAAAACCCTGCCACTACGTCTTTTTAAAAAGAATTTAAATGCTTGGCTTCTTGACAATTGTTTTTAGTCCGATGGAATATTTAAATCGGCCAGCCTTTTGACATTTTTATTTGTGGTATTCATTATTTACATTTGACATTTTCATTCCATTTATTGTATTGAAGTTAAATAAAAATAAAAAAGGCTTTATTTGACCTTGCTTAAACATTACTTTCCTTAACTAAGTTAATCACTTAATATAACTAATTTCTACTCATTAAACTAAAGCATTTATTTGATGAAGTTAAGTGCTAACTAAGTAAAATGTATCTAATATTAATGGTCCCCCAGATTCTCCAAATATTTCCACCTATCTCTATCCTGTGCCATATACCACCAGTTTGGGCCAGCGATTTTTTTGATTTCGTATTGAACTTATTTATATAAATTTAGTAATGAATATTGTAATTATTAATGTAATATAAATATTTGCACACCGGCACGCAGTGTCCCGGTATAACGTGTGCGGGGTGCGTGTGGTATAACGCGTGCGGGGTAATGGAGAGATAGACATCTTCAATGATAATTTTATTTGTTATAAAAAAGCGATATCTTCAGCCTTAATGACTTAGGAAAGCTATTAATTGTAAGTTTGTTAGTACTCTGTTTTTTCTTTTTTCTAAATATTAGCCTATTATATTTTTTAAAAAAAGTCCTGAAATCACGCTGTGTACACCGTCTCTGGGCTACAGTCCTGTCCAGTCAACTGTTTTATTTTAATGTGTTTCATGTAAAGACTGTATTCTGTTTGTGTACCATACATAAATAAATAACGACATGACCTAATGTAATACTGACTACCTGTATAAGATTTTACATTCCTTATGCAAATTAAATGATTTGATTTTGATTTATAATAATAAATCAAGAGTAAATAGGTTTATTCTGGGTCAGATTGCTTCATCCTAAACATTGACATGTTTAACACCAGACAATGCGTAGTGAAACGCTGGCCTATTTAATGTAAAAATAAAAAAGTACTCACAAACATTCACACAGCGCCATCTAGCTCTAAACTAAGCATAATATAAACTATAAATATAACTATAAATATAAATAAACTAAGCGTAATAGGGCTACTAAACTTCGGATAAACATACATACTTTTATTGTAAATTCATACATAGAAAACACCCAGACCAATACAAACTGGACATGTTCATGCACACAAATGTTTGTACTGCCCGGGGATCCGAACCCGGAACCCTTGATGTAGAAGTGGACGTCTGAACCACGACGACACTTACACCACATGAGTCGTTACGTAATAGACGAGATTCAGGTACTAGCAGATTACTTAGCCGGGTATATAAGAGTTCTCAGTCCTAGATTCGATTCCCCGTCCGTGGCGATCTTCATGCATCGTTAAAGTGCCAGTAGATCGATATCTGTCACAGTAAATAGACCGAACGATTAATAAACATTGATTGATCGATATTACAGTAACAATTTATACATATATTTGACGACCGGTGTAGTATAATGGGTTCAAATCCCTGAGCAGTACAAACATTTGTGATGTAGATTTCTGTTTGTTGTTCTGGGCTTATGTCTGCTATATATGGTCGAATATATCTGCCAATTATTTACAAACTTCATTTTTATAATAATTACTGGTTTTACTTTAAATTTTATTAAAGTACAGTTCCTCACTAAACCTGAAGATTCTTATCTTAACAATCAAATAAGTTCCGGCACGAAAAAGCTACCAAAAAACACAACTCTGTTAATACATGGAAAACACTAAAACCTCAGACGCCATTAAAAAAATGTTTTTTTTTTCACATGTCACAGACTAGACCTCAGCAGTTAAGGCTAACCCCAAGCGATTACGACCATAGACAATGTAGACCGGGGTTGTATGAGAGTAATAAAAAAGTTTTTTTTAACTGGAACAACGCAGTTTGAGCCATAAAGGATCGAGACCCAGATTTACGTAGCGGTGCATACTGGTTATACGTTTGTGCGCTTTCGTTTTCGTTCGTTTATTTATATATCTAATATATATCGAGAAAGTAACTGTGTTGGGATTTTGATTTAGCAATGAAGCGATTTTGATATATTTTGTACTAAATTGAAAGATGGGAATAAACGGAACTAAATTGGAATATTATGTTCTGACTTTTGGGTTCCCTTGAAGTTAAGTATTTACCCTTTGACGGCTATCAAACAAACACAATATATCAGTAACCGGCAATTGAAATGGCAGCTTAGATAAACTAGAAACGAACTAGATGCACAATCACGAAGAAACGCAACCAAAAAATGTCCGAGCCGTATGACACATACGTAGAGTTATTGTTTTACAACGTAAAATTATTCATTTAAATTTGGACCGTAACGCCTCATAAAAAGAATACAAAATCAAAAGCACGAGCACAGTACTCTGTCATGACATGTAGCGAGTGACGTGATTTGAATGAAAATTCTGCCCAACTGACGCGATGGGCAGACTTTTGCCACAGACACTGAGGGAGATTGTGCATACGTATAAAAAATACGTATGGACTGTCATTAATACATAAATTGTGTCCCCAAAATGACAGCTGCTGAATTTGATTTTTTTTTCTATCCTGATTTATAGTGTTTTAAACTAAAAATAAGTAATTAAATTGTTAATTTACCTATGATACGTAATTTCTGGATTGATTTCCTTTTGTTTACTGCGGTTTTTGCACAGTGTCACAACACAGGCCATGCTCTTTATTAAATTTTTTTCGTAACATAATCTAGGGCTCTGTTGATGCACGTCAAATGTCTTAACATTTTGTGGTCTTGCATGCAACAGCTGGCCGAATTTTGACACACTTTTGATGTTAGCGAGACTCCGTCCGTATTTTTTTATATGACTTTGTGGGAAACATTGTGTCCTATAATGGAACTCTATAGGCTGTTTGATTTAATGATGTCCAAAGCAACCGAATGAAGTCGCGAGTCAGTGCCAGTAAGAGTATTATATTTGCAAAGCAACGGTTTTAAATAGATTACAAATTGATTGTATACAATCGACGATTTAGACATTTTGGTGTTGTCTATGGTCAGGCAATAAGGTTTGGTTTCGTTTGACACGCGCGGTTCGTTGTAATTTAAAAAATAGTTAATGTCAAACTCGATCAATCAAATTTGTTCGGTCAAAATTGACGGATTGTTATGGTGGTATTGCTTCTCGGTATTTGATGGGACTTTTACGGAATTTTTATAAATGTTGTCAGTGTTTTATTTATTTTCTTTCTGCATACAATTTATACAAACTTACTTGAGAAGTTTCGGCTTTTGTACTGCGATATTCCAAAAATAAATATGTAAATAAAATATACAAGTGCCAAGTTCGTGATTCTCAACAAAGTTATTTTACCAATATTATTATATACTAAACCTTATGTATATATACATATAATCATATTTGTCAGAGTATATGTGATGGTTGAGATATCGGCTATTAAACCGAGGGTTCGAGGTACGATACCCGTGCAGTACAATCATTTGACTGCATTATAACGTATGTTTGTATTAATGTGGGTGTTTATATGTGTATGTTATACATCAATTCACAATGTTTAATGGATAATAATTCAAAATGGTATAAATATGTTTGTTTTTTGGTAGCCATAGATCAAGCTCCTTTGATTACTTTAGGGCTAGATGGCACTATATCAATGGCGGTGAATTAGTATTTTTTTTTATTTATTATTACTTAAAATGTATATATACAAATAAAATAAGTAAGTTTTAACCATACAAAGACTAATGTTTGTATGGTAAGCACTTACTTAAGAAGAAAACGTATGAGAGTTAATGAATATTCATGAGCTTACCTCAAAGTATGTGTTAGTATGGGAAATAAAGGTCAAATATGCGGCCGGAGATGGGCAAAATTGAGGTCAATTATGTAGGTCGATATCAATAATTCTCTAAGCTAATTATACTTTGATATAATATTATCTTAAGCTTTCGCTACTCGCATACAAAAAGACACATTATTCGGATTTAATCATCATCATTTGTAACTTCATCAGCCTTTTATGCCCAATGCTGAACGAACGTCTCGCCTAATGATTTCCACCAATCCCTAGCAGTTAACATCCGTCTGCTCCCCGCTACCTTAACCAGGGCATCGGTACATCCGGTTAGTTGGTCGGCCTACGCTTCTTTTCTCATTCGCTCGAAAACCTTTCGCCCCATCGGCTATATGTTCCTTACCCACTGCCACTTAAACTTGCCAATTCTGTGGGCTATGTTACTCTAATTCCCTTATGGAATGTCCTTGGACGGAATCGCAGTACTTTAAAATTGTTTTCTTTCCGTTAAATTTGGGTCCTTTCATATGTTTGGAATTAAACCACGACAATACTTTGTGGTATGAGGGATTAATACATTTCTGAACGTTTTGGATGTTTGAAACTAGTCAATGTCTTAATTAAGCGAAAAGGGATTGTTCCGTAACTGATGAGTGATGACTGTCATCAGCCTTAGTACAACAGTGGACTTTATTGCTGTAGTACCAGGTATAATTATATGCGACCAAACAGGTCAGGTGCGTGTATTCGTAGCAATTCTTTAGGTACCAAGCTATTGAAAATAATATCGTATGATTAACTCTCACTTATAGTGAGGATAATTTTTTTTGGTTATTTTATATTATTTTAGTTAGGTAACTATTATGAGTAGGTAAAAAACATGTGCACTTCAATATTTACTTATAAAATCTCATATATCATAAAAAATTAGTTTTTAAATAACGCGTCCCAAACTGTCAAAAAAATATGGCCGCCCCATTTCTAATTACAGACACGTTCATCAAAAGCTAAAGAAAGCCAACGGCTAAATCTCGAAGCCTCTTTACCGGTGTACTGTTAGAAAATGACGGCTGGCCGTTTGACGCGGCAATTCTGGCGATTTCACACCGTGTGTTAGATATTGGAGGTGCTTTTTTTTTACAACGGTATGGTACGGTAAAGAACGTGCAGTAATGGCCGACTCGCGAGAGGCGATGCGCGCGCGTAAAAAGCGCGCCAACGAAATGTCACCTTGACATTGGACTTTTACGAGAAAAAAAAGTGTTCGAAACTCCTTGCTATAGTTGCGCAGAAATGATATGTGGTTTTGAAATTCGAATGATTTACTTTTTGCAATGCGCCCTTTTTGGTGATTATTTGTAAGAGCGCCAAAATTGAACATGTGACAGTTGTTTTTTTAAAATGTGACCTCAAAGTGCAATATATAGAATTAGGAAATTATTAGTCTGAAGCCAGTGCAATATTTTTTATAGTATTATAAAAAAAGAATTTAAATTATAATGTAATGTCAAGTATTAGTTAAGTACTTACCTGATAGTAAACTTGTGCAATACACCACAGAAGTGGACAGTCTGAATAAGTGCAATATTATTTAATTTCTAATAGTACATATTTTTAATATATTTACCATTATGATGGATATCCACGAATATCAGGTGAGTTATTCAAAAATTTGATTCTTTAAGTTTGATCCTTTTTGTACTGTACCTATTGAACTACAAATAACAATATTATAATTGTTCCATTCTGCCAAAGCCGACTTCCGCTTAAAGATAAGAATTTTAATATTTGTTTTCTTATTTCTTACTTTTAATTTCAAAATAAATATCCTCAAACAACTAACTAGAGCCATCCATGTAGTCCCAAACTGAGCATGTAGCCTATAATGAAGAATATAAACAACGGGTAAAAATACTCATGTAACTTTTTTTATATACATATCTACATATTATAGGTAAATAAAAATCTTCCGAACCAATACAAACAGACGTGTTCATGCACGGAACTGTACAGGGATTGAACCTTGATCCCTTAAGGGCATATCATTAATAAAAAAATAGCTTTTAAATTGAAACACGTTGTTGATGGTGGTTTCACAAAATTCCCAAACTTAACACAAAAAAATACCTACCATAAACAAATGACCATAGAGTAAAGACACGGAAAAACGTCCGCGCAATTACATTTTAAAATTATATATACGGAGCCCTAATTATGCCATCGCGTTCTATTACCGTGTTTGACATGCCCAAGGTCGCCAGTTCAATTCCCGGTGGAGACCGCCAATTTGAGCGTTCGTATACAATTCATATTTCAAAGGTAATAATTTGTCTGTTTGTACGTAAACGCGAGTTCCGTATGGAATTTTTCGATGTGACTTAACCGGGAGTACAACGACTACTCATTGACTTGTGGTCTGAAGATGAGATTTTCATGTCTTCTTAAATAATCATCAATAATAATTGAAAAATATACGCAGCGCGATTTAGCACAATTTAAGTTTTTGTTTTATGGGTACTAAACAACGGATAAACATAGGTGGACTCGGTACTGAGTCGTCTAGGTAGGTACCACCGCAGCGCCTGATATCGTCCCGTGAAACAGGAGTGTTATGCACTTGTGTTTCGGGATGAGGGCACTGTAGCTAGTGAAATTACCGGGTATAAGAGACCTAACATCTGTTGTCTCTGGTGTCGGGCGCTGTGCGGCATTGATGGAGAATAATAACTGTCTATCAGTTGTTGGACTCCTACAATGCCACTCTGCCATGGTCAGGCGTATCACTTAACATAGAGTGAGCGTCCTGACCGACCTGTTCACATCGTAACATAAAACTTTTTTCATGCCTGTGCTTGTTCATAAAGTTTCTTTAAAATGAAAATAACACAATTAGAGTCTATTCAAATTTTCGAAATTATATATACGTTCATCCGTCGTTCTTATGGCGAAGGAAAACATCGTGAGGAAACCTCCGTACACCTGCGAGATAAAATCAAAGGTTGTGCGTGTAGTCGGCCAAATCGCACTCGGCCCGCGTGGTGACTACGGCCTATACACCCTTTGCGGGAAAGCTCGTGCCCCGCGCAGGGTACTTAAAAACTAATTACGATGGTAAGTGGGAACCCCAAAACGTAAAACATGGATTTCTGACAATTCTTTGTTTGTTAATTTAACCGGAAGAGCTTAATTGACTGTTTATACCATTACTGAATTATATACTCAAAATTTGTTTTGTTCAACTTTTTGTACACACCTCTTCAGTTTGATTGGTGGTCCTCAGTTCATTGGCCTAGGTAAAACATCATTAAAACACATGCTGAATTCAGTATTTACTTTGATAACGTCACGGGAATCGAACCCTTGGTGTAAAAATTGTTTATAAAATGATTTATTAATTAAATATTAGTTAAGGTCATACTGTGAACTCAGTACGAGAACTGCTGCCGACAAATTGTTTTACAGTTTCATCATCATCATCAGCTCATTAAACGTCCCCACCGAGGGGCACGAGCCTACCCGTATAGGGTGATTAGGCCTTAGTCGTCCACGTGGGCCCAGTGCGGATTGGACGACTTCACACACAACCTTCGAATCTCTTCGCAGGCGTGCATGAAGGTTTCCTCACAATGTTTTCCTTCACCGTAAGAGCGTCAGATAACGTACATATATTTTTCGAAAATTCGAAAATACATTGGTACGTGTCGGGATTTGAACCTCAGCCCTCCCGGTAGGAAGGCGACAGTCCACACCACTGAGCCACCGACGCTCTCCACGTTTTACAGTTTGGCTGATAGTAATTATTGTTCTTTGTTTTTGTGTATGAATAAATAAATAAAAAATAATCCGATTTCCCAATTCTATACACCACAATAAATTACCGGGTATTAGAGACTAAACACCTGTTGTCTCGGGTGGTGGGCGCGGTTCGGCATTGATGGCGATAACTGTTTATGAGTTGTTGGTCTCAATCAATGCCACTGTCATCAGGCGTATCATTTACCATCAGTTGAGCGTCCCGATCGTCCTGTACGTTATGTTACATAAAAACATGCGCTATCAATCGTATACCAATTGTACTTTTAAATGAAATCATCTCGTAAGATGATCTCCCATAACAAATTACTGGACCCAGCATACTACCTTGGGGAACCCCGTGAAAACCAACAGCCACGTCTGCACATCCGTTAAACGCTACCGAGCGGACGTCATCAGCCTATACCCAGTGGTGTGCACTCCGTATTTGCAAATAGAAAGTGAATACCCTGTGCATCCGGACTATCCGGAGAATCGCCAACATATTAAACGATTCCCACCTATTTGCCCATTTTCCCCTACTGGTTTGAAACCATTGGCGATCTACAGTCCTACACAGCACTCAATTTGACAAAAATATGAATTATTCATTGTATTGCGATTAGTTTCATCCACTTTGCATACTCTACACATAATCTCTATGCACGCCACTGCCTTAACTAGCCACTGCATCAGACAGGCATCCTACACAGCATGGCTATATAGAGATAGCCGGCATTCATTACGGATTGGGTGTTTATGACTACCATGACTAACTTCCTGACAATGATGAATGAATACCATGAACCATTCTAAGTAGCCGGGACTAACGGCTTAACGTGTCTGCCCAGGAAGACTAAGCATACGAACGTATATTTTTATATCATACATCAACACTGCCCTGAGCCCGTCATTCAAGACGACAGATGACAGGTCTCTTATATCCGGTCATTTTACTAGCTACAGTGCCCTCATCTCGAAACACAGAAGTACAAAACACTGGTGTTTCACGGGACAATATCTGGCACTAAGGTTCTCGAATGGAGACCACGTACCGGCAAACGCAGCGTGGGACGGCCGCCCACAAGATGGTCAGATGACCTAAAGAAGGTTGCGGGTGGTCGCTGGATGCAAATAGCTTCCGACAGGCGTGGAAGTTATTGGAGGAGGCCTATGTTCAGCAGTGGACATTATGTGGCTGAAATGATGATGATGACGGTGGTACCTAAGACGACTCAGTACCGAGGCTGCCACCAAGTAAATAATATATCGTCTTGACCTTGCTTCTTTCAAGGTGTCCGCAAATTACACACGACGCCCCGGGCCGGTGAAACAGAATCATTAGCCTCACGCGATTCCATAAGGCATCTAATTGTCCACGTGGTTTCAATGGTAGGAAATTGTCACATGCTTTGGACAAATTACAGATGTGTTCAGTAGTGCGCAATGTGTTGCGTCTTTTATAAAGTATATTTTTATACCTTTGGATTAAACTCTGCAATATGTTTTATAGATTATATTTATTTGTTTGAGCGTCGGTGGTTCAATGGTGTGCCCTACCGGGAGGGCCGAGGTTCAAATCCCGTAACAATGTGCTTTCGCAGTTTAGAAATTATATGTACGTTATCCGACGCTCTAACGGTGAAGGAAAACATCGTGAGGAAACCTGCGCACGTCTGCGAAGAGATTCAAAGGTTGTGCGTGAAGTCGGCCAATCCGCACTGGGCTCGCGTGGACGACTAAGGCCTAATCACCCTATATGGGTAGGCTCGTGCCCCTCGTGGGGACGTTTATGAGCTGATGATGATGATGATTTATTTGTTAATGTATTACATAGATAATTATTCAATTATATACTTTTGGAATATTTTATAGTTCTGCAACACGTCTTTTAGTTTAAGTTATTCTTTAAGTACATGTAACAAGTCATACTGATGGTATTAATTTGAAGAACGGTCTTTTCCTTATAACAAGCTTTTAAGAGCTTAATATGGTGGGAGTTATGGACGCCTAGTACATATTTATTTAGAATTCTGGCGACCGACAGGATTTGAACTAATGTCGCAACCATTCGGTATTCTCCACCATTCGCAATAAAATACCAAACCTTATTTTCATAAAAGTGCACTTTATTTTACATGTCGTTTCATTGATCACTTTTGTTTATTTGCAATATTGTACTTTTAAATACACTGAAACCAATAAATATTAGGTCAATTGATGTTAGTGTGCAATGACGTCACGTTTCAATAATCTCATACAAAATATATGGAAACGTTCCTTTTTGACAGTTCATAAAAAGTGCGTTAACGATTAGTGGTGTCAAATACCCAATTGAAGGAGATCTACTTCTCATAAATCCGTCTCATTGCGGAACCCTTAAAACAAACGAGATTTCCTCGCAAGTAGAAAGTTTAAACCATAAAGTATGGCTCTTAAATACGAATACCGTACGCACGTGTGACGCAAACAGTTTTGTACTCCTAAAAAAACCTTATGATCTTTCATTTTTAACCAATGACTACTTACTACCGTTATATTGGAGTGTTCGATTTCTCCGAGTGTATCTTTGGATTGCATCAAAGTAATATTCGATCTTATCGACTTGTGTCATGAACTATATTTGAATGTTTACGGTCAATTGGCAAATTAATCTTTTGTACAAGGTTTTAACTAAGTTATTTCCTCAAGTTAGGCAGTAAATTCCATCGTCATTGCTGAATAAGTTATAGCACATTAACTGGCTAAAGTGGTGACCTGGTTAAGCTGGGTATCAGATGTCGACTCCTAGGGATCGGTCCGCGTGGAAACCATTAGACCTTCGTTAAGCAGTGGACATTTTGGGTTGCACTGACGTAGGTACATGTTCCGAAGAAAATTAGTACGTGTGATTCTGCTGTGTAAGCTATTTTAATTGTAAAAGGCATTAAAACTAATATCTTAATAATTATTTAAAAGACACAGTCCATAAAAATATTTGACAGTTGGCACTAAGGGTTATAGAAGAAGAACACTATGACTTGGTATTATCAATGATGTAAAAAAGTATGGATTCGTGATATGCTCACAAAACAATCGAAAAAGTGTTCCGAATGCAGTGACAGCACACATACACATATTTCGAATTTCGAACACATTTACTTAAACAAAAGAGTACAAACTGTACTCTCGGCGGTTCGTTTTTGAGGCACGAATGGCGTATCTACCTTTATATATACATTTGTGTTATAGGGAGCAAACAAGCTAGAAAGTCACCTGATGGAAAGTGATCATCTCCGCCCATGAACAACGGAGACACCAGAGGTGTCACCGGTGCGTTGCTTGCCTTTTAGGAAGTACTTGCACCTAAATATGGAGCTTCACGAGATTTTTAATGGCTAAGCTACAGTTTTCTACAAGTTATTAGACATTCAAATAATTAGTACAAAAATAGGTTCCCTGGAAGAAATTACCTTGTGCGATGAGGCCGCCCATTGTAATGAATAATTATTTCTATTTTTCTAATGTTTCTTATTTGTGTTGAGTGTGAAACTAATAAAGTAAAGAACTGAATAAAACACGTAAATCCTCAAAGTTAGAAAATACTTTTTCATTGAATAAATCTTGGCATATATTTCTGCTCATTAAATTAATCGCGGACTAAGCATATCCACTTCATGCTTTCGCTATAAGAAATCAGTGTATGAAGGTCTTAGTTTATTGTTTATCAAAGAATAAGGTACTTCTCTCTCTTCTCTTCAACCTATTGCAGTCCACTGCTGGACATAGGTCTCCCCCATTTTGCACCAGACATCCCGGACCGACGACTTGCGAAAGGTCGCTGGTGGAAGCTGGATGAGAAAAAAAGGTACTTATTTCTAACTTATTCCGGACCTCTGCTTATTACTAACTGTATTGTATTATATTCTTTTAAAAACTAAAGCATTTTCCAAAACGTAGCACACGTTAGTATGCATCAAATGAAAATCAAACAAAAAAATCTCAATTTTGTGAGTAGCACCACAAAATTGACAGATTGTCGACAAATACGTTTTACGGTCTTTCTGTCCGTCCGTCAACATTGTCGTTAACCGGACCAATATTTGAGGAAAGTACAAATGCAATATTTGAAAGCAACTGTAAAATCGCTCGCAACAAAATGTAGTTATGTTTGGAATAACGAATAACTAAGCAAACTATAAAAAAATTATTTGTTAGTTAAAATCATGATTATAAATTTCTAGACGGAATAATTTTTATCACAATCGGTTTTACAAATAATGGAGTGTACTAGGAGTCCATAAACTACCAAGAGCTGTTCGGCAGGATGCACCACGGGCCGGTGAGGTTGGCTTAAAGCCGAAACAAGTGTACTAGGAGTCCATAAAGTATAAGAGGCTGTTCGGCAGAAAGCACCACGGGCCGCTGAGGTTGGCTTAAATCCGAAACGAGTGTACTAGGAGTCCATAAACTACCAAGGGCTGTTCGGCAGGATGCACCACGATGCAAGGATGGATCATACCCGTTGTTGTATGATAGGTTCGCTTACAAACCCAATATATGTCCAGCCGCGGACTTAACATCGCTTTAAGTTATTTTTTCGCTTTAAGACCTAATCTGTTATAACCAGTAATTTCACTAGCTACAGTGCCCTCATCCCGAAACACAAAAGTGCATAACACTCCTGTTTCAAGGGACGACATCTGGCACTGCGGTGGTACCTACCTAGACGACTCAGTACCGAGTCCACCACCTTGTAAAGTTAAGTCTACAATGCAGTCGCCATATTGATTTGACCACCATAAATGCCACCAAATTTATTATGTAAACTTTGCCGAGATTCGTGTTTGTTAATACCAAACAGAACGTGTTTGCCCAGAAAGTTGTCTTGTTTGTTTCCATTTTCAAATTTCGAAGCTCCCATTCCGAACGCGTGCCATAGATCAAATACCGTAGACGATTTTTAATTGTTTTTTTTTGTTTACGGACTTGGCTAGTGTGTTTAAAGATTTTTATTGTCTTTTACTACCTGTAATTGTATTAAGGTGGGTGGATAACTGCGGTGTTGCAGAAAACTTATAAATTAATCAATTGGCCTCTTACGTACCTGAAAAGAGTGTAGGCCTAAAGAGATTGGCTATGGGTAGATTGGGCAGTACCCACCACGTAGGTCCAGTGGATATTAAAGACTTCTATCCTATGATTGTAGCCTGGGCCAAACCTTGAGCTTGAGTTTAATCGAATTATGTTATAACACCTATCTATAAACAGACTAAAACTACAGATTGTTGTTTGCTGGATAGGCATATGTTTTGCATTGTTGTCATTGGCTTTATTATGGTGACTTAAAAAGTATGTAGGTTGCCAGAATCTTATGTATTTAAAAAAAGTATATTTTGTTTGGTTTCACAGATGATTATTACCTATATACCTAAAAACATCCTATGTAAAACATATATGTCGCGAGTCCCTGTAGATTTGTAGTCCTCATTCTCGTAACCGGCATGTGCCCCCGCAACGCCCAAAGCCGAGGTTCGAGCCCCACCCTCCTGGGCCGGCCTTAGGCACATTGTGTAAAATTTAAGACTAAGGGCCATCTGCGCTCGCCACGCGCCCGGGGAAGCTGTAAAGGCCGTCTGCGACCAACAGCAGTAGTTAGTTCGAAAAACAAAGAAAAATCTCCATGCCTACTGGGTGTTTTCTATGTAATATGTACACTCGCGTGCAAAAAAATCGCACACTTCTTCAATTTTCACTTGCGACCAATTTTTTTTCATAACGGTATGGAATTTTCGCAAGCTACTTTCATTGAATGAAAGTAGACATCGTCAGCTTTCCGACAACACCTTTAACTTACCTGGGTCACAGGTTTTTGACCATTTCGGTAACGCGAAATGAACAAAAGTATTCCCTCCTCTAGCTTTTATCACTGCCTCCATGCGAATTTTCATTGAAACAACCAGTTTATTGCACCGTTGTTTGCACCCGAGTGTATGTATTTTCCAAAAAAAAAAATTAATAAAATTATGTTTGTCCGTTGTTAAGTACCCATAATACAGGCTTCACGCTTAACTTGGGGCTAGATGGCGCTGTGTGAATGTCAGTGGATATTTATTAATTTATTTTATTTTATCTGCGCCGGTGAAGCTGTAAAGGCCATGCGGCCATGTTCGGAAAAAAATTAAAAAACTCCATGTTTAAACTTAACCCAAGATGGCGCTATGTCATTGGATATTTATAAACTATGTTTGTTCCAGTCGCTGATGCGCTCAATGTCGGTGGAGCAACGCTGGCAGGACCTGGCCTCCTTGCTGACCATCCCGCCGCCGCCGGAGCAGTACCACCAGTACCACCACCAGCCTCATCCCCACCCCCACCACCACAACATCAGGTATGCTATTTACATTTGATTTATTCATCATCATTAGCGTCGGTGGCTCAATGTGTGGACTGTTGCCCTCCTACCGGGAGGGCTGAGGTACAAATCCAGCCACGTACCAAAGTGTTTTCGAATTTTCGAAAATATATGTACGTTATCCGACGCTCTTACGCTGAAGGAAAACATCGTGAGAAAACCTGCGCACGCCCGCGAAGAGATTCAAGTTGTACGTGAAGTCGTCCAATCCGCACTGGGCCCGCGTGGACGATGAAGTCCCCCATCGGTAGGCTCGTGCCCCCGGTGGACGTTTAATGTGCTGATGATGATGATTAGCTCAAACCGAGAGGCACGAGCCTGCCCGTGAAAGGTGTATAGCCCGTAGTAGTCCACGCAGGCCCAGTACGGATTGGCCGACATCACGCACAACCATTGAATCTCTTCGCTACCGTCTTGGAGTGATGCGAATACATATTTAGTTTCTGATCTAAAGTAACTTCACTAAGATACAACAGGCTTCACGCTTAACTTGGGGCTAGATGGCGCTATGTGAATCATCATCATCATCAGCTCATTAAACGTCCCCACCGAGGGGCACGAGCCTACCCGTATAGGGTGATTAGGCCTTAGTCGTCCACGCGGGCCCAGTGAGGATTGGACGACTTCACACACAACCTTCGAATCTCTTCGCAGGCGTGCATGAAGGTTTCCTCACGATGTTTTCCTTCACCGTAAGAGCGTCGGATAACGTACATATATTTTTCGAAAATTCGAAAATACATTGTTCGTGTCGGGATTTGAACCTCAGCCCTCCCGGTAGGAAGGCGACAGTCCACACCACTGAGCCACCGACGCTCTACGAATACGCTATGTGAATGTCAGTGGATATTTATTTATTTAGTTCGTAGTTTAATGGTGGTATTGGGTTGATGGTGATTTTCTGTTGTACAGTGCTCACGGTGCGCTGGTGGGTACCACCAACTACCACGGCACATTGCCTCCGGTTCCCGAGAAGCACCCCGATCATTATGGTAAGGTCTACCTCTTTGTTTGTTTTATTTTATTACTAGCTTTTGCCCGCGGCTTCGCTCGCATTAAATTCGGGATAACACGGTATTTACATTTATCACTATACATAGGATTTCCCCTACCTCCAACTTTAAAGGTTTCGGGGCCAATTTCAGAATTTTTTTAGCAAAAAATATGTTATAGTGAGCTAACCTTAAAAGATAGACATATGCTGTCGCGGACTTTTTTGTAGACCTTTAAAAGGAGAACAATACTCTCATACATGACTTTTGTGTAACTTTAACCGTTTACGCAGCGTACGCAGCGGAAGCTCCAAGTATGAAAAAATACCCCCGATTTTGAAACATTCTTCATTGTTGCTCCGCTTCTATTACTCGTAGCGTGATGATATATAGCCTATAGCCTTCCTCGATAAATAACTATCTAACACTGAAAGAATTTTTCAAATCGAACCAGTAGTTCCTGAGATTATCGCGTTCAAACAAACAAACTAACTCTTCAGCTTTATATATTAGTATAGATTAAGGCTCGCCAACATTTACACAACACTATGACAACAAAAGTTAACACATGATAATACACAAAAAAATTGGCCAAGCGCGAGTCGGAATCGCCCGTGGAGGGTTCCGTAGCAGCAAGTTACATAAAATAAAGTAATTTTTATTTACTTAGGCACTACTACAGCTTTAATATGAAAAATAGTGGTTCACCGATTACAACGTATAAATAGAAACTACACACCAGAAATCGTTCAAACTAAATTTCGTTGTTAGATTTTATGGTCATGTGCATCATTTTTTTTTTCAATTTTATCAACCCCATATAGTTTAGAAATTAGAGAGGAGGGGGACACACTTTTTTCAACTTTGGAAGTATCTCTCGTGCAAACTATTTAATTTAAAAAAAATATAAGAAATCTTAATACCATTTTTAAGACCTACACATTGATCACACGTGGGGGTACGATGAAAGAAAATATTTTGGGTGTCAGTTCAATTTATGGGGAACCCCATAATATATATTTTTTTCAAGTTTCTTATTAAAACCTAATAGCGGTTCACAGAATACATATACTTACAAACTTTGAATAGTGTAGTGCTTTACTTTCTACTTTCTAGTTTCGGAGAAAAAAGGGGTTGTGTTATTCGGACGGACGGACGGACAGACACACAGACTTGACGAATCTATAAGGATTCAGTTTTTTGCCATTTGGCTACGGAACCTTAAAAAGTGTTTTTAAACAATAAAACGCGAACACAGCATGCAAAATAAATCCTCAACAATAAAACTATGTAAACACAAAACAAATTAAAATAAATACCCCTATATTACACATTTGATCCAACGTCATCATACATAACTTGACGTAGTCTGCTGACATAGTCAGAGTTAAGGTCAATGCAGTTACTAAAAGTATTTAAAAGCTTGCAAAGTCTTGGAATCGGGGAGTTATAACCCAAAGTTGATCGGCGCAATGGGGGCAAGAGAGGAGTTATACATTCACGAGGATCATCATCATCATCAGCTCATTAGACGTCCCCACCGAGGGGCACGAGCCTACCCGTATAGGGCGATTAGGCCTTAGTCGTCCACGCGGGCCCAGTGCGTGTTGGACGACACACAACCTTCGAATCTCTTCGCAGGCGTGCATGAAGGTTTCCTCACAATGTTTTCCTTCACCGTAAGAGCGTCAGATAACGTACATATATTTTTCGAAAATTCGAAAATACATTGGTACGTGTCGGGATTTGAACCTCAGCCCTCCCGGTAGGAAGGCGACAGTCCACACCACTGAGCCACCGACGCTCTATTCACGAGGATATTTACGGGGAACGCGAAAACTAAATAGCTTTAGAAGTTCCGGGCAGTCAATTTAATTCCGGAAAATCTTACCTATAAATGTTTTAACCTACGTACATTATGTATGTATTTCCAAAAAAAAATGTATATACGAATAAAGAAAGAAAGAAAAACATTTATTGGCCACAAATTCACAAATAAATATTACAAAATATACATAAAACAGAACCCAGTGGCCAATCAGGTACGAACCTCAACATACGCTGCAGTAGTATAACCCACTGCAGCACTGGTCTTCTGGCTGTACCTGTGGCGAGTGAGTGAGATAAAAGATAACAATATACATGTCACAATACACGTAATAATCGAAAACATACAAAACGAATAACAAAATTTACTAAAAAACACAAACATAAATATAAGATAAACATAGTATTTATACACAAGAAGATAGCAGTAGAAAACAAAATAACAATAAAAAAAAGCAGGGAGTGGCAAGTAAACAGTGCATATATATGTGAAACGGAACGCTTCCTATGTTTGCAAATACTATGTTTCTCTGTTGTTTAATACCACAGATTTCCCAATACAGGAGATGGGGCAAGCCGCGTTTTTAAGTGCGACAAATGTAAGCTCAACGAGCATACACTGGCTGCCAGTTTACGCTCTGTGAGACGAGTCCAGACGCACGAATATTAGAAGAAATTACTGTTTTTTCCCAAAATGCCATCCTGTGCAATTGTAACATGCCATCATCGCAATAAATCAGTAAATTTACCAAGAAATATAATAACTTTTCACAGGTAAGAACCGAAAAGAAATTGCGACACTGGACTGCCTATAAACTTGGCGGCTTGTCCAGTCTCATTGTATATTCGGATGTCTGTGTTTAATACCCATAATACTTCAAGCGCATGTGCGCCGTACTGTTTAGGAGTCGAAGTGTCGCCATGACCGATAACGGTCGGATCATTCATATCACACTCACTCACTCACACCCATACTACAGGCTTCACGTTTAACTTGGTGCTAGATGGCGCTGTGTGAATGTCAGTGGATATTTATCTATTTATTATTCTTGTGTTATTTTTTTTTTATTGTATTTGCCCATCTAACTTAAGGGCCGGCAGCGCATCCCTGCGACCTCAGCTGTTGCAAATGTCCATGGGCGGCGGTGACACTTTCCATCAGGTGAACCGCATGCTCGTTTGCCTCCCTATGTTATAAAAAAAAAAAAAAAAAACTTTGAAGACTAATAAATTTAATAAAATATAAGTTATCGAGCTGAGAGTGAGCACATCGTTATTATTAGCCCATATTTGTAATAATATTAAATAAGTCTACCGATTCCAGGCATCAGTCATCATGTCTATTATTTTTTGCAGCAGGAGCTGCGGCCCCAATCGAGGTGCTTACAAGTGGAGTCGGCTCACCACCCACAGCAGCATGAACCTATTTATTACCAGGTAAATAACACTCGGCTGTCGGCTAACTGTGTTTCTGGATGAGGTATCTCTTCAACTTATCGCAGTCCACTGCTGGACATAGGTCTTCCTCATTTTGCGTCAGATATCCTGGTACTCTTTTCTCATCCAGCCTCCACCAGCGACCTTTCCCAAGTCATCGGTCCTTCGGTCCTACTGTTACGCTTGCCGAGACGCGGTCTCCACCAGAACTCGTCTGTCGTATGTCGCAGAAACCGATTTCTGTTGAACAGACATTGGTTCTGCGACATACGTGACCAGCCACTGCCACTCAACTTGCTGATCCGGTGGGCTATGTCGGTTACTTTAGTTCTCTTACGGATTAAATCATTTCTGATCTTATCCCTGAGAGAGACTCCTAGTATATCTCGCTCCATTGCGGCATTATTCATTGGAAGTGTTCTTCTTAATTTTAAATGGAATTAAGTAACATTTTATAATCTTATTCTTGTAGAACACAACGAGCGAGATGGCCCCGCCCCCGAATCAAGATGGCTTCCTGCAGTCCATACTCAACGATGAGGACTTGCAGCTGATGGACATGGCAATGAATGAGGGTAAGTTATATATTTTTTTATCGATGTAGGTCAATAAAATATCACGATGGCGGATCATTGGATGGGTGGCCGAAAAATATCGAGTGCTCCGAAAGCCTCACCATCATAATAATAATGGTAGCCGTGGTATTAGGCCGTGAGGCTTAACGTCCCTTTCGGAGCACTCGATAGCCTGACTTGGGCTCAGGGTGGGGCAACAGGGAATCTTTCCCCCCGGTATTTTTTTTGTTTAAATATGTTAGAGCCAGGGTGAGGCAAGCGCCCCAGCTTTAACGACCATGCCTTAAGCCGTCGGTCCTGGCTACCGTGGGAGTCGTGAAGAGCCACCGAATTGGCGCATTCTTTGTAGATTTTAATCCCCCCATGAAATAACAGTAACGTTTTTGAAGAAAACTAAGCAGACAATACAAACCTGGGATTTCCTGCAAAACATAAACTAAAGGGGATTTAGAAAACTTATAACAAGTTGGTTGAATACCCCCTCTTGTACTGCAATGTTACAACTTCTTCCCCCAAAAATTTCGTTACGTGAAACTTGAACGCCTTACAGTCCAATCTCTCAAAGCCACGTTGCATGTATGTAATTAGTCCATCGACCTCTGCTATTTATCCAACAGACACATTTTTTTTCTATTAATTCTAAAGAGTATAGACTACAGTCATATAAAGCACAGAATATAATGCAAACACTTGCTGAAATTCGTCATCAATTTGTATTGCATTCATTTCCTATCAATAGGCGGTCTACTTAGAATGGATATTTAATAATTACCTCCGATAATAGTTAAATAAAATTGGCCAAGCGCGAGTCGGAATCGCCCGTGGAGGGTTCCGCAGCAGCAAGTAAAATAATTTAAAGTAATTTTTATTTACTCAGGCACCTACTACAGCTTTAATATGAAAAATAGTGTTTCACCACTTTTGACGTATAAAAATAAAATACTTATCAGAAATCGTTCAAACTAAATTTCGTTGTTAGATTTCATGGTAATGTACATCATACATTTTTTTCGATTTTATCAACCCCATAGCTTAGAAATTAGAGGGGACACAATTTTTAAACTTTGAAAGTGTCTCTCGCGCCAACTATTGAATTTATAAAAAAATGATATTAGAAACCTCGTTATCATTTTTTAAGCTCTACATATTGATACACACACGGGGGGTTCGATGAAAAAAAAATTTTTGAGTTTAAGTTTAATGTATGGGGAACCCCAAAATATATTAGTTTTTCAAGATTCTTGTCAAAACCTAATAGCGGTTCACAGAATACATATACTTACAAAGTTTAAATAGTTTAGTGTTTATAGTTTCGGAGAAAAAAGGGTGTGACATACGGACGGACAGACAGACAGACAGACTGGACGAATCTATAAGGGTTCCGTTTTTTGCCATTTGGCTACGGAACCGTAAAAACTGTGCGTCTGTGAAACTCAAAAATGTTTTATTCAAATAAATCATTACATGACGCTTTTGAATCGTCAAGAATCTACCACCGGTTCGGGAGGTTGTTATCTACCGAGAAGATACCGGCAAGAAACTCGTGTAGTTACTCTTTTTGTGAGGTAAGTAATACCGTTATTTGTCATTAAACATGAAAGGATTCGATACATTTAATTTCAAGACTTAGATACACTAACTGGATGCACAATCACGAAGATTTATTGTTATATTTATGACATTAAATTATTTATTAGAAATTTTTCTAATCTAAAGAACTTTCCTAAAAGAATTGCCAGTCATTAAATTGTAACTAAAACGTTGATTCAAGTTTAAACTGTACGACCATCAATAAAAAATATTCCTCTGATTGCGGTGTCAATACCTGTTTACACTAAGATATCGTTTGACCCCCGTGACGTCATTGTTTCAACAAAAGATCGATTAGTCACATCAAAGACGCGCTAGCGTACAGTCACTCAAAATGTCTGACGCGATATTTTTATCGGAATACTTGATATTATCTGTGGAATACAAATCACCCGTGTACCCAGTGTTCAAATAAATATCGAGCGCGCCATACGTGAAGTTTGCACAGCGAATGTCGTACAAATAAAACCAAGATAATGCTGTTTGCACTAGTAGTGCATTTATTCGGTCCGTACACCGTTCTGCGCCATTTCTCCTTTTGGCGCGTAAAGTGACAGTCGAAACGTCAGTGAAGTGGTTAATTTTTGAAGTGTTTTTTTTTTCGATAAACGTTCAACATGGGCATTTTTTCATACGTATATAGACTCTTTGTTATGTATTGTACGCAGTGATTTTTTTAAAGTGCATTAAAAACTTTTTCGAATAAACTTGTCGATTGCGATTTGAACTGTCAAATCGGAATAGTGTTGGCAGTGTGAGGGATAGACTTATTTGTATTTTGGAGTTGAATAAAGGCGCACCTATGCCATTCATATACCGTACACGTTTCACGCGTGGTAAGGTGCACGTACCGGATGGTTGTCTATGCCTATGTCGATATTGCGCCGCCCTAAGGCGTTTCAAGACCGCCTGGCTGTCCCAAGTATCCGTTTACGTGCTGAAAAGATACAACTTTTGCCTATGCTCGTTCAAATACAGACTGTTATTCGACCCTTGAGCGACCTATGGTGTGTTTGCGCAAATCTTATTTCTGCGAGATAAGGTGTGACAATGGAATGTTTGGTTTGGCATTAAAAGTCAAACTGATAGCGGCGTCATAGGAATTTCCGACGCGGTAGCACTTGCTAAGTTGTTGCGTCACGGATGGTTGTCGCCGACAAATGGATGTAGATTAGCAAGCCGGAGGTGTGGGCCGTCGAATTGTGATTTGAATTGGAACTTTTAAAGTTAGGATTGTAAAGATTTGCACAGATTAAAAATGGATTTGACAGTTGCTCACTACGCGTACCCGCACTACTATGGGGTGACGCCATATTTGAAAAGCCGTATATTGTATGCGGAGCCATTGGAGTACCTAAGCTACCATAATTATTATGATGGTGAGTTATCATAGCCAAAGATGTCATATGTTTTAACAATTTATCCTGCAATAATGCTTTTGATAAATCTGTCCGCGCTAAACAGTGAGACCGCCAGTGACTATGGTTACTGTGACGTCACAAGTTAGGAACTGCAATGTTGTCTCTTTTTCGCGGATTCTGTTATAAGTGACAGTTACGATCTACTGATAGGCTTATTTAATTTAAAAAATACCTTAATATATTGGAATCCACAGTTATATTATTTACAGTGCCATCATCCAATTCAAGGAAGAAACTTGTTCTACGATTAGGTACTAAACTAGTTTACATCAACAGTAAACTGACTATGGACAGTTGAGTGTTTCAAAAAGAAATACAAGTTAGCTATATTAAAAAAACAATTAACTGCGCAAGATATTATCAGCGCGTATTGGAAATTATTGTCATTGAAAGAGTTTTTTAAATAGGTAGGTGCTAAAACATATACGCAACTACTTTTACATACACATACCTACACAAGCGCCCTTACACACACACACACACACATGCGCACGCGCGCGCACACATACACACACACACATTCCTTACTTATTTTTTGTTAATATCCCAATTTTTTTGTATTATTATCCTTTATCATTCTTTTGTTTTTTTTAGATGTATATATGACTAACTGTTCAATACTCAAATCTTTATTGCTGTATAAATGTGGGTACAGTAGTTTGGTGGACCAAAACATTTTAGACCCTGTAATAAGGGCTCTGCAATGTTGAGAAGGACACTTATTTTTAATTTATTATGTTATAAGAGACATTTATTTACAACATTACATTATTCGGTAACTAAAATATATTACACCCTAAACACTTCAAAATAAAAAAAAAATTAAAACTAAAAAAAATATGATTAAAAGAAGTCCCTTTCGGCAAAGTTCCGAAAATACTGGCAGCGTTACCCCTTTGGATTGCCAGACTGATTCTTTGACCAAGGTAGCTGCCAGATCTTCGATTAGTTTTACAAATATAATGAAAAATGAATATTTCTACTAAAGCTATAAAAAACATTATATTATAGATACAATTTTCTTAAAATCTTATCACAAAGGTAAAACAATCTATAGCCAAAAAAATATGTAGCCCTCATGATGCCCTATTTCTCGTTAACACGTAAAGAGAAAAAGGGAGTGGCTGTAAATCAGCGCTGTCTGAGATTCCTGGTCGCAGATGAGCATACGCTGAGCTGCTTCCTGTTGTTGTTCTTGTTACTGCATTATTTGTACAAAATGTGACATGCATATTTTGGACAACAATAAACACAAATCATTTATTTATTTATTTCGATGCACAATCACTTAGAAACGTCGACCGTCGAGTAAGACGTTATATGCCGATGATGATGATGATGATGTTACATATTTATTATGTAAAGTTGTAAACGAAAAGATTACATTTGTCGGTCTTATCGCACTCGGTAATCTCTACCAGACAACCTTGGGATGGAGAGGTTAACTTACAAATGACAAGCAAAAATCGTAATCTTTGAGTATATATGTTAATACGTATACATAATGTAGAATGGTTTATGTAATAAGTTAGTTACTAAGCGGACAACCAATGATGGTAATGATGACAACCCATTTGGTGTAGCGGTTGAGACGTCGACTGCAACACCAAGGGTTCCGGGCTCGATCCCCGGGCAGTACAAACATTTGTGTGCATGAACATGTCTGTTTGTAATGGTCTGGGTGTTTTCTATGTATAATGTGTATGTATTTACAAAAAAGATGTAAGTATGTTTTTCCGTTGTTTAGTACCCATAATACAGATTTCACGCTTAACTTGGGGCTAGATGGCGCTGTGTGAATGTCAGTGGATATTTATTCAATGGATATTTATTCAATGGATATTTATACAATGGATATTTAAGTGGTTACTGTCGACTGTAGTACAAATTAGATAATCGTCATCATCATCTGCCCATAGCGTCCCACTGTAGGGTTCTACCCACACAGCATGTGCAATTCTGTTCATCACCATCATCAGCTCATTAAACGTCCCCATCGCGGGCCCCGAGCCTCCCCGTCCGCAGGTGTTAGGCCTTAGTCGCCCACGCGGGCCCAGTGCGGGTTGGACGACTTCACGCACAACCTTTTGATTCTCTTCGCAGGCGTGCGCATGTTTCCTCAAAATGTTTTCCTTCACCGTAAGAGCGTCAGATAAACGTACATATAATTTCGAAAATGCAAAAGACGTTGTTACGCGGCAGGATTTGAACCTGTACCCTCCATCGGAAGCCAACAGTCCACATCCAATAAGCCCCGAGGCTAGTATATACCTATATAAGCAATATGTTATATATTTTCATAAAAAATAAGAGTTTTATAGGATCACTTATCGCTTGTATCTCTTAACCTCGCGTTAAGAGTTCACAGTGGCTAATGAAAAGTTCATATTGTTTACGTTAACATATATATGATAAAACATAATTACCAAATGAATTATTGTAATTCTGGTTTAACTTTACGTAGTATTTGTAATGTTATAAAGTGATCAGGACGGTCAGATCGATCACCTGATGGTAAGTGATACGCCTGACCGTGACACAAAAAATATAAGCAATCATCTCAGTGAGTAAATTTCTATGTATAAACATAGGCATTAATAAAAAACATAGTATGTTCAGTAGAACGCCGACTATCCGAATCAATTGGGACCGGGGTCGATTCGGATAAATTGGACATGGACTGGTAATAAAGAAAAACGAACTGTCACACATCGAATAAACTTTATTAAGTTTAACAAACACAGTTGTACAATAACGCTCACTGAACATCGCTTCGCAGGCGTGCGCAGGATCTCACGATGTTTTCCTTCGCCGTAAAAGCGTCGGATAAACGCACATATAATTTTTAAAAATCCGAAATACTTTTGTACACGGCGGGATTTGAACCTGCGTCATCCACACTGAAATGCAACAGTCCACACCAATGAGCCACCGACGCTCGTATGCCTCTTTAAAATAATAAAAGCAACCAGTTTGCAAGCAGAATAAAGCGAAAATATTTATTCATCGCTGAAAATTGCTATATATTTAGCATATTTGCTAGTCAGTATGATAAATGATAACATGCTTATCAGGGATTGAATGCGATAAAAATATTACATGTAGAAGTAAATAAATAAATATCCAAAGACATGTACACAGCGCTATCTACCTGCAAATTTATCAAGCAATGTGTTAGAGGTAACGACCACAGTGTCGTTGGTAAGAGGAGAAGAAATCATTAGATACTTTTTTAAATGAATAAACTCACATAACGTCTGTGGCTAATGGGTGTTTTTCGAAAAATCTATTTACGTTTATCCGACGCTCTTACGGAGAAAGAAAACATCGGGAGGAAACCTGCGCACGCCTGCGACGAGATTCAAAGGTTGTGCGTGGACGACTAAGGCCTATACACCCGCGTACGAGTAGGCTCGTGCCTCTTGCTGGGGACGTTTTAATGGGCTGCTGTTGATGTACATCTATACTAATATATAAAGCTGAAGAGTTTGTTTGTTTGAACGCGCTAATCTCAGGAACTACTGGTTCGATTTGAATAATTCTTTCAGTGTTAGATAGCTTATTTATCGAGGAAGGCTATAGGCTATATATCATCACGCTACGAGTAATAGAAGCGGAGCAACAATGAAGAATGTTTCAAAATCGGGGGTATTTTTTCATACTTGGAGCTTCCGCTGCGTACGCTGCGTAAACGGTTAAAGTTACACAAAAGTCATGTATGAGAGTATTGTTCTCCTTTTAAAGGTCTACAAAAAAGTCCGCGACAGCATATGTCTATCTTTTAAGGTTAGCTCACTATAACATATTTTTTGCCAAAAAAAAATCTGAAATTGACCCGAAACCTTTAAAGTTGGAGGAGGGAAATCCTATGTATAGTGATAATGAAAGTACCGTGTTATCCCGAATTTAATGCGAGCGAAGCCGCGGGCAAAAGCTAGTACTATATAAAGAAACACCCAGACCAATACAAACAGACGTGCCTGACGTACCTGACGTACCTGGCATTTTTAAAAGTAGGACTAGGTTATATGAGCTCTACGACTTGAAAGTATATACTACAGACCCTGAATTTATAATTTTTGTCAGAAACTATTCAAAAATATTTAGAAAAGTTTGTCATATGGCTAAGTCGTTATTTTTGCGCGATAAAATCAAAGGGTCAAATAACAAAATTAAGGCAACGTGGAATGTCATTAATAAAGAAGCTGGTAGGAGTAAGCCTCGTGATCATAACTTTACACTCAAAATTGACAACGCTATTGTTAATAAAGAATCTGATGTAGTAAATGCGTTTGAAACGTTTTTTACCAATACTCCAACCGAAATTACTAAATCTTTAAACTCTAGTTCTTCTGCTGCTAAGGCTCTCCTTACATCTAGTATTCCAGAACGTGTTCAGTCATTTAAGTTTAGTCATATTAATTCTAACACAATTGTCAAGACTTTTAAGGAGTTAAATATGAAAAACACTGAAGATCAACAAATATAATTAAATCTATCATTGAAAGTATAGCACCCCAATTGGCATTCATATTCAATAAAAGTATAGATGAAGGCATATTTCCAAATTTAATGAAGTTTAGTAAATTAATTCCATTATATAAATCTGGGGCCAAAAGTGATCCATCCAATTATAGACCAATTTCCATTCTACCGTCGCTCAGTAAAATTTTTGAAAAAATAATATTTAATCAATTATTAAATTATCTTAATGCAAATCAAATATTGCATAAAAAACAGTTCGGTTTTACCAAAAATAGGAATACTACGGATGCAGGAATTGCCCTCATTAAGCACGTATATGACGCCTGGGAGAGTAAGCAAGATGCGATTGGGATTTTTTGTGATCTGTCAAAAGCATTTGACTGCGTCGATCATGAGACCTTACTTATCAAGTTAAGACATTACGGTGTATCAGATTGTTCAGTAAAATACTTAAGATCTTATTTGACGGGCAGAACTCAAAAGGTTGTTGTAAACGGTTCTAGCTCTTCTGGTGGCCCACTACGCATGGGCGTGCCTCAGGGTTCTGTATTGGGTCCTTTACTGTTTTTTATACATAAATGACCTTCCTTCCCATTGTCATAAACTTTCTGACATAGTACTATTTGCAGATGATACATCATTGCTTTTTAACGTTAATAGAAAAAAAGAAACATTTGACGATGTAAATGGTGCTATCTCACAAGTAATGCATTGGTTTACAGTTAATAATTTATTGCTTAACACTAAAAAAACTAACACCAGTATTAATTTGAATGACGAATGCTTAAAAATTGTTGATAGTACAGTATTTCTAGGAATTACTATAGATTCAAAACTCAGTGGGGACCTCATATTGAAGCTTTATATTTGTACTTCAAAAAAGAGCCATCCGAGCCATTTATAACCTTAGACCACGTGATTCACTTCGGGAAGTATTTAAAAAAATCGATATTTTAACAGTAGCGTCTCAATACATTTACCATAATCTAGTTTATGTCCACAAAAATCTTCATTTGTTTGAAAAAAATTGTGACGTACATAACTTTAATACTAGGAACAAAAACAAACTTGCTGTCCCAAATCTTAGACTAAGTAAAGTAGAAAATCATTTGTTGGAAGAGGCATAACATTCTTTAATAAAATACCACAAAATCTTGCCG
Source organism: Leucinodes orbonalis (assembly GCA_019425675.1). Taxonomy (NCBI): domain Eukaryota; kingdom Metazoa; phylum Arthropoda; class Insecta; order Lepidoptera; family Crambidae; genus Leucinodes; species Leucinodes orbonalis. Next base: position 33,119 of record PQWD01002272.1, on the reverse strand, counting down.
AATTGCCTTTTCACCAGTTTAAATTAAAGATTAAAAAAACCCTCATGAAAAAAGGTTACTATACAATAGAAGAATATTTATCGGATAAAGATGTGTGGTCTTGCACTTAGTGTTCCAGTTACAAAATCTTTGTAATAAATTATTGTAAATCTATGTGTAGGTAAATGACAAAACTGTAAACACTGATATAACAAGATTAAAAGAGTAACTCGAGTTTCTTGCCGGCTCTTCTCGAAGATCCTACTTATTCCGAACCGGTGGTAGAGTCACAAAAAATATGATAATAATAACAATTGACGATTCAAAAGTATCTGTAACAGATTTATTTGAATAAAGATTTTTTTTCTTTCTTTCTTTCTTTTCGTGTTCACGAATGGGGGATTAGAATCTTATGTTAAAATTCCAAATATCATGATGATTTTAGCATTAGATTTGGTTATCGCTTTATCTTTTAGTGATTATTGAAGTAAATCCTTAGATAAACAATAAACTATGGTTTATCTAAGTGTACATCCGTTTTTTTACAGTTAGCATACAATTAACAAGTGAGTGTCAACAATCGTCTATAGTTTTAGGTGAAACATAAACTAACTTGTTCCACAATCACGAAGAAATATCTACCGTATACGTAAAGACGTCATCAAAAGGGTACAAAAGCAACAAGCATCGTACAATGTCATTATCACAGATTTCCCAATACAGGAGATGGGGCAAGCCGCGTTTAAAGTGCGACAACTGTAAGCTCAACGAGCATACACTGGCTACTAGTTTACGCTCTGTGAGACGAGTCAAGACGCACGAATATTAGAAGAAATTATCGTTTTTTTCCAAAATGCCATCCTGTGCAATTGTAGCATGCCATCATCGCAATGAATCAGTAAATTTACCAAGAAATATAATAACTTTTCACAGGTAAGAACCGAAAAGAAATTGCGACACTGGGACTGCCTATATAATTGGCGGCTTGTCCAGTCAAATTGTATATTCGGATGTCTGTGGTCATTATGATATATAGCGAGCGACGTGATTATGAACGAAAATTTTGCCCAACTGTGAATAATGGGCATAATTTAATAGCGGACACTTTGAGGGAGATTGTGCATCATCACGGTCAGGACAGTAACAGTGCTAACAGGTCTCAATGCTGCTATGACATGACATAGCAGCATTGAGACTAACAACTGATAGGCAATTATTATTCTCTATCAACACCGCACTGCGCCCGTCTCCCGAGACGACAGATGTTATAATAAATAAATAAATAAATATCCACTGACATTGACACAGCGCCATCTAGCCCCAAGTTAAGCGTGAAGCCTGTTTTATGGGTACTAAACAACGGATAAATATACTTAAATACATTTTTTTTTTCGTAAATACATACATATCATACATAGAAAACACCCAGACCATTACAAACAGACATGTTCATGCACACAAATGTTTGTACTGCCCGGGGATCGAACCCGGAACCCTTGGTGTTGCAGCCGACCTCTCAACCGCAACACCAAATGGGTCGTCAAATGTTAGGTCTCTTATACCTGGTAATTTCACTAGCTACAGTGCCCTCATCCCGAAACACATTAGTACAAAACACTGGTATTTCCCGGGACGATATCTGGCACTCCGGTGGTACCTACCTAGACGACTCAGTACCGAGTCTACCACCTAATAAATATGGATTTTATACTACAATAATTAAGTTTGTCATAAAATCATTATAATGTTGAGTACGAGATAGTATAATGACAAAAATAGTATGATAACATATCTGCATTGTCACATATATCAAAAGTCAACGAGATAACCTGGTATTATGGCGTTAAGTTTCAGCGATATGTAAGTCTCTGTCTAACCTGAAATGTGTCAGTTTGGATAGAAAGAGACCACGTTGTAACGTGAAATAAAATTGTGTCAAGGATATATATTAAGATTAAAGGGGTACATTGTATAAGTGACAATGATTGTTTAATAAATAATTTAACATCATGCGTATGGACTCGATGGATGGATCGTCTAATGCAAGTAACTTAGGGAGCGTTCAAGTGTTACGTCACGTAATTTGAGGGGTACGGGGGGGGGGGGGAGTTGTTTGGTTAAATGTTACATAAAAGGGCAAGAGGGGGTTCAACCAGCTTGTTAACTAACTGCTTTTGTGTTTTTACTTAAAATGATAAAAATTATGAACATAATTTGTTTTTATATAATTATTTTGATAACAAATGATATGATGCTGTACAAAACACACATTTTTTGAAAAGAGTTACTAGTGAATTTCTTGCTGGATCCTTCTCAGTGGAAAACTGCCGACCGAACCAGTGGTAGCTTCATTTGACATTCATAGTGTTCTGTAAGGACCTAAACTGAATAAACACTTTTCATTTCATTTCACGTGTAAGGTAACTTTTTTTATTACAGTAATAAACTAATTGGAAACTTCTACATCGACCCTTTTAGTTTTAATCCCAGGATTGTGTTGCCACCTTTAGTTTTGTTCAAAAACGTCACTGTATTTCAGGGGGGGAGGGGGGTTCAAAATCTTCAGAAATTGCGTTAAGTTATACTTGAACCCTCCCTTACGCAATGGTTTGTCATAGAACACTACTGTCACTATGACATGTAGCGAGCGACGTGATTATGAATGAAAATTCTGCCCAACTGACGCGATGGGCAGACTTCACGCGGACACTCGTGTGTGAGAGTGTGCATCTAGTAAGTGTATGATCTGAGCTTACAAAGGACCGGGCCACTATTTACTGCCTTCAATCTTAAGGAGTTTAAAAAAACAATGTTTAATGTGAATATTTTTAATTTTATATCTTTTATTTGGTAGTGGTTAGTGGTAGGTTAGTGGTAGTTGTTTTGGTTGAGACTCGGCTACTGCACCAAGGTTCGGTTTCGATGCCGGGCATACATATATATATGTATATATATATATATATATATATATATATATATATATATATATATATATATATATATATATATATATATATGTAAATACATACATATTATACTTGGAAAACACACAGATCAATACAAACGGACATGTTCATGCACACAAATGTTTGTATATATATATTCCGTTGTTTAGTACCCCTACTACAGGCTAGATGGCGCTGTGTCTGTATATATTTATTTATAAATGTTAATCCAATGTAATTTGTTGCAGGCATGTACACGATGCGAATGCTGGACAGTGCGGGAGCGCACCATGTCCCACCACCACACAACCACACCCATGTTATGATGACGGGTAATGAGATATTTATATATATTTACTAGGTGGTAGACTCGGTACTGAGTCGTCTAGGTAGGTACCACCGCAATGCCAGATATCGTCCCGGGAAACAGGAGATGCACTTCTGTGATTCGTGTTGTGGGCACTGTACAACTGTCGTCTCGGATGCTGGGTGCAGGGTAGTGTTGATGAAAAATAATGACTAACTACTGTTATTAATTTCCATCAACATTGCATCTGTCATGGTCAGGCGTATCACTTACCATCAGCGTACTGACCGTCCCGTTTACTTAATGACATTAAAAAATATAGTGAGGTCCTGCTCGAGTGATACCACGAACTCACAGAATACCAAAATTTACTTTTTCTTTATTTCCATTCCCTTTTATATCATCTTCATCATTTTACGTCCCCACCGAGGGGCACGAGCCTCCCGTATAGGGTGATTAGGCCTTAGTCGTTCACGCGGGCCCAGTGCGGATTGGCCGACTTCACACACCTGCTTCGAATCTCTTCGCTGGCGTGCATGAAGGTTTCCTCACGATGTTTTCCTCGGAGCGTCGGATAACGTACATATATTTTAGAAAATTCGAAAATACTTCGTGTCTGGATTTGAACCGGTCAGTCTTCCCGGTAGGAAGGCGGCAGTCCACACCATTGAGCCACCGACGCTCTTTTACCCATCCCATCGCGTTAGTCAGGCAAAATTTTCATTCATAATTACGTCGCTCGCTACATGTCAAAGTGACGTAGTAGTGTGCTTTTAATTTTGTACCCTTTTAATGACGCCTTAAGGTCATAATTTTAATGAATAAATTTATGTCATAAATATAATGATAAGTCGACGTATGTGTCAAGCGGCTCGGACATTTTTATAATATTTCTTCTAGTTAAACTTTTAAAGTTTATTGTATAAATTTATTATTATTATTTTTGTTATAGCATTGTTACCTTTGTGATAAGATTTTAAGAAAATTATATCTAGAATATAATGTTTTTATAGCTTAAGTAAAAATATTAATTTTTCATTTTATTTGTAAAACTAATAGTTAATTAAGAAAAAGTGTCCTTCTCAACATTGCAGAGCCCTTATTACAGGGTCTAAAATGTTTTGGTCCAACCAAACTACTGTACCCACATTTTTAGAGCAATGAAGATTTATTATGATAAAAATTGTTAATATAATTTGCTTTATATAATTATTTTGATTACAAATGAATCTGTATTCAACACAATTTTTTTGAAAAGAGTAACTACTGAGTTTCTTGCTGGTTTCTTTTCAGTGGAAAACTATCTCCCGAACCAGCGGTAGCTTCATTTGACATTCATAAGTGTTCTATAAGAACCTAAACTGAATAAACACTTTTCATTTCATTTCATTTCAATAGATCGTTCACCTGATGTTAGGTAATACCGGCGAGTGCGTTGTCAACCTTAAACGGATGGATTACACTGTAATATTTTATCGTCATATCAAATATTGATAAAAAATTACAATGTCATTTATATCCGAATCTATATTATCCCTTATCAGTCATGCGATTAACATTTAGTAACATGAAAGTGTCGCGATCACCATGAGTCGACGTTTACTCGTAATGTTTCAGAATCGAACACAACTGTAGTATTGAATAGTTTCATATCATGGGACCACGACTTTTGTGTCCAGGAACACCTAAGTTTGGAACCTAAGTTTAATTGGCCATAGGGTATGCAAAGTGAGTGATACTTATCGCGCAAACAATAAATAATGTACACTTTTATCATATTGAGTGCTGTTGATGACAGCAGATCGCCTATGGTTTTAAATCTGTAGAGGGAAATGGGCGAATACGTGGGAATCATTTAAATATGTTGGCGATTTTCCGGGTTCTCTGGACGCGCACGGTATGCACTGCTTATTTGCAGAATAGAGTGCAAGACACTGACTTTTTTATATTACGAAGTGAACAGGACGGGCAGCACGCTCACCTGATGGTAAGTGATACGTCTGACCATGACAGAGCGGCATTGAAGGGGACCAATTTTAAATTCATTTATTCACAAACAATATACAATAATTATAATTTGAAATGTCAATAAGCAGCGGACACTGTTTGAGGGAGATTGTGCGTCATCACGGTCAGGACGCCCACCTGATGGTAAGTGATACGTCTGACCATGACAGAGCGGCATTAAAGGGGACCAATTTTAAATTCATTTATTCACAAACAATATACAATAATTATAATTTGAAATGTCAATAAGCAGCGGATACTGTTTGAGGGAGATTGTGCGTCATCACGGTCAGGACGCCCACCTGATGGTAAGTGATACGCCTGGTCATGATAGAGCGGCATTGAAGGAGACCAACAACTGATAAACAATTATTCTCCAGCAATGCCGCACTGCGTCCGTCACCCGAGACAACAGATGTTAGGTCTTTTAAACCCGGTAATTTTAACTGAAATCAAAGTGACTGGATTTAAGTGTGAAGCCGCGGTCTCACAGAACGTGAAACAAGTGAGGTCATTGGGACCCTTTAAACTTCGCTAAAACACGTAAACTAATAATGACTGCCTACTGTTATTAATTTGTTTTAATGTTTTCTGTCATGGTCAGGCGTATCACTTATCACCAGGTGTGTACCACCACCAAAAAACCCTGTTCATTACATAATAATTACTGTACGGCTATGACAAATCAGTTATATAAAGAACAGCTAAATAAATATAATAATGCAAACACATGCCGAAATATATTTTTAATTTAGAGATCCTATCAATTGACGGTACACTCAGAACTGTGAGGTATGTAATATCGTTATTTTTCATGAAAAACAGAAGCTATACATTAATAAATTCAAAGTCAAAGTCAAAATCCATTTAATCAAATTAGGCTTACAAAAAGCACTTATGAACGTCAAAAAATATACAAAAATACATTAAACAAATTATTAAATAAAGCACTGAAGAATTATTTGAAGACTCAGGTAAACATTAAACTAATTAAATGCACAATAACAATTACACAGCGACTAATTTGAACGAAAATTCTGCCCATCTGACGCGATGAGCAGGATTTTGCCGCGGTAAGTACTTACCAGTGTTTTGGACTTGCAAAACACTGGTATATGATTGGACGATATCTAGCACTGCGGTGGTACCCAGACGGCTCAGTAACGAGTCAACGGCCCCATAGCTATGCTGTGCTGAAAAGCCTGGTGTACCGCAGTGGGATTTAATAGGCTGATGATGTATCCACAGAGCGCGACTCGGCATCCGACAGTGCGGTGTCATCGATGGGCTCGGAGAGGGTGCCCTCGCTGTCTGACGGGGAATGGTGCGACGGCAATGACTCGGCACAAGAGTATCACAGGTAACAAAGCAGTATTCACTTATGCCTATATATATTAAGTTTAAAATAAATCCAGCTAACACACCCACTACAAACTCAAAACTCACTCGCCTACAAACGCACACATACACACACGCAATAACAATCACTCACAAACACACACACACACAAACACGCAGAGAGAGGGAGACACAGACAGACACACACACACCCACGCGCACGCACATACACACACGTACACACACACACACACACACACACACACACACACATACACACGCGCGCGCGCGCGCGCACACGCACACACGTACACACAGACACGCGCACGCTCACACGTACACACACGCATGCAGGTAACGGCGCAATATTCACTTATGCCTATATATTAAGTTGTTACGAAAAATAAATCCAGCCAACTCATCCACTACTTACTCAAACACTCACCTACAAACGCATACACATACACACACACGCAATAACAATCACACACAAACACATTCAGAGAAAGAGGTAGACACAGACAGACATACACACACACTCACCTACACACACACCCACCCTTTTTTATGTCATTAAGTTAACGGGGTGATTAGTTCGTTAACCTGGTGGTAAGTGATACGTCTAACTATATCAGATGCAGTGTTAAAAGAAAATAATGTAGTTATTATCCTCCATTAATGCCGCACTGCGCCCGACACCCGAGACAACAGATGTTAGGTCTCTTATACCCGGTAATTTCACTAGCTACAGTGCCCTCATCCCGAAACACAAAAGTGCAAAACTCTTATTTCACTGCACGTTCAACTGTTCAATTCATTACTAAATTAACTTCATATAAAGCGCCATAACTATGGCTAGAGTCTATTTTTTAATAGTTTAAGTCAATTTATTAGTGTCAAGAAACAAAAATAAATTCATACGCTTTAGTACCCACGTCTTTTATTGGTTAACTAAAACACATACTTTTATTTCAGCTCCAAATTCCGCCCGTACGAAGCGACCTACGGCCGTGAAAGGAGCGCGGCCCATCAGCCACAGAAAAAACATCATATGTTTGGCAAGAGATGCTTCCAGGTAAACATATATAATAATAAATATCCACTGACATTCACACAGCGCCATCTAGCCCAAGTTAAGCGTGAAGTTTTTTTTTCCGATCTGACTACTGCTGTTGGCCGCAGATGGCTTTTACAGCTTCACCGGGCAAGTGGCGAGGGCAGATGGCTCTCAGCCTTAAAATTTACACAACGAGCCTACGGGCGTCCCCGAACGGGACTCGAACCTCGGCTTAGGGCGTTGCGGGGGCGGCTTGGTAGCCTAACATATGTTTGGGGAGAAAAGCGGCCCGGCACATGCCGGTTACGCGAATAGGGACTGAAGCGTGAAGTATTACGGGTGCTAAACAACTGATTAACATACTTATACACTTTTTTTTTTGGAAATACATACATATTGTTGATATGTTAAATACATACATGTTGTTAATTTTCTTCGTTTGTGAGGTTGTCTGGAAGAGATCGCTTCAAGCGATAAGGCCGCCTGAATTGCATTACTTTCCTTCATTCAATATGTACCTTTCGTAAATATGTATCTTTTTTAATGCAATAAAGAATTATATCTATCATATTTATCTATTATTATTATACATAGAAAACACCCAGACCAATACATACAGACATGTTCATGCACACAAATGTTAGTACTGCCCGGGGATCGAACCCGGACTCCTTGGTTTTATAGCCGACATTTCAACTTCCACAGCAAAATAAGTGTTTAGTTATTACTGTATTTTAAAATCAAATTTGATTTTATAGATAAGAGCGTCGGTGGCTCATTGGTGTGGACTGTTGCCTATCGATCTGGAGGATGCAGGTTCAAGTCTCACCACGTACCAAGTATTTACAAATTTCTGACATTATATGTACGTTTATCCGACGCTCTTACGGTGAAGGAAAACATCGTGAGGAAACCTGGTGCCGCCTGCTCAGAGATGCAAAGGCAGTGCGTGTGCGTGTCCACCCCGCACTGGGCCCGCGTGGACTAAGGCCTAATCACCCTATACGGGTTGACTCGTGCCCTTCGGTGGGGACATTTAATGAGCTGATGATGATGATAATTCTATGAGAATTGTGATAATATTTTTTTTGTACCACAGGAGCCGACGCCGACATTGGAGACGGTCCCCCGGCCGGCGCCCGTTGTCAAGTACGAATGCCCCGAGCAAGTCTACCATCACGACCAAATGCACCTACAGCATGGTGAGTGCTCCCATTTAATTATCACGGACGATATCTGGCACTGCGTGGTACGTAGACGCCTGTCGAGTTTACTACCTAACGCCTTTGATGTAAACGAGTAAAGATTCGTGATATGCTCACATAACAATCGAATAAAGTGTTCCGAATGCAGCGACAGCATACATACACATATTTCGAATGAGCGTACATAAATAAATAATAAATAATAAATAAATATCCACTGACATTCACACAGCGCCATCTAGCCCCAAGTTAAGCGTGAAGCCTGTATTATGGGATACTAAACAACGGATAACATACATATATACATTTTTTTTTTGTAAATACATACATATTATACATAGAAACACCCAGACCATTACAAACAGACATGTTCATGCACACAAATGTTTGTATTGCCCGGGATCGAACCCGGAACCCTTGTGTTGCGGCCGAGCTCTCAACCGCAACACCAAATAGGTCGTCAAACAAAAACATTTACTTAAACAAAAGAGTACAAACTGATCTTTCTACGGCGGTTCGTTTTTGAGGCACGGATGGCGTACCTACCTTATATATACAGAATATCATTGTCTAACGCTAGATAGCGCTGTGTAATTCCTTGTACAATGGATAGTGCACACCCACCTGCACCCAAAACTGTGTTTAATTCGGTATTTTCCACCATCCGCAATAAAATGCCAAATCTTGTTTTTATAAAAGCGCACCTTATTTTATATGTCGTTTCATTGATAACTTTTGTTTATTTGCAATATTGTATTTTTAAATACACTGGAACCAATAAATATTAGGTCAATTGATGATAGTGAGCAATGACGTCACATATCACTAATCTCATATAAAATATATGGAAACGTTCCTTTTTGACAGTTCATAAAAAGTGCGTCAACGATTAGTGGTGTCAAATACCCAATTGTCCATGTACAATGCATACTGACACACTTGCACCCAAAACTGTGTTTATTTATGGTACACAAACAGAATACAGTCTTTACATAAAACACATTATAAGAAAACAGTTCACTGAACAGGACTGTAGCCCAGAGAGGGTGTACACAACGTGGCTTAGTGACCTGTAACGCCGGTTTTCCAAACCGCATTAGGATACATATACTTGTGAGCTTGTACCTAGATAAGCAAAACTGAGGTCTCTATTGTGAAGAGGAAATAAAATTTACTATAAATAGTAAATATTCTTTATTTCCTCATTTTATAAATATAAGATTATATAAGAGCGTCGGTGGCTCAGTGGTGTGGACTTTCGCCTTCCTACCGGGAGGGCTGAGGTTCAAATCCCGACACGTACCAATGTATTTTCGAATTTTCGAAAATATATGTACGTTATCCGACGCTCTTACGGTGAAGGAAAACATCATGAGGAAACCTTCATGCACGCCTGCGAAGAGATTCGAAGGTTGTGTGTGAAGTCGTCCAATCCGCACTGGGCCGCGTGGACGACTAAGGCCTAATCACCCTATACGGGTAGGCTCGTGCCCCTCGGTGGGGACGTTTAATGAGCTGATGATGAAGATTATATTTATTTTCAGGTGGTGAATTCGGTGCCCGAGCCCTAGCCGCTCCTCCATCGATAGATCTCCACACAGCACACTCCAGCCATGCGTTGATGCAGGTACATTTGTGTTTTTATACTAGTCAAATTCAACAAAAAAAAATATTATTTAAATCAGCAGTTTGCTTTATGTGAACCATTTTGCTGAGGTAAAGCTTTTTGTACTGGCCTACATATAGCTGGTGCAAGTTTTTGTACTGTTGCTTTTTTCATTGTTTAATTTAATTTTGTTGCATGCTTTCTATGTTCTTATTTTTGTTATTTGTATTTGTGTGTTCAGGCTAAAAAAATGTTAGATATATAGATGATCATTTATTAAAATTTGACTTTTTTACATATGTATGTTAAAAAACTAATATAGACGCACAATCACGAAGAAATATCAACCAAAAAAAGTCGGAGCCGCTTGACACATACGTTGACTTAATTTATGACATAATTCCTTGAAATTTCGACCTTAAGGCGCCATCAAAAGGGTACAAAACCAGAAGCACGAGCATAGTACCATGTCACTATGACATGTAGCGAGCGGTGTGTTTATGAATGCAAATTGTGTCCAAATGACGCGATTGACAGACTTGCGGACACGATTGTGCATAGTTTATTGTGTATCTCAGGTATTGAATGTATTTACCTTGCATACAGAGTGGCATACCGAGTGCAGCGTACGTCGCGGAGAGAGCCAGACATAACCATACGTACAGCGCCCCGCCTGCCCCCGCACAACACGGACATAGAGACAAACGAGGTGGGACCATACACTGTGACACATAAAGAATGGGTTTACTTTAAACAATATATCCACTGACATTCACACAGCGCCATCTAGCCACAAAATATATCCACTGACATTCACACAGCCATCTAGCCACAAAATATATCCACTACATTCACACAGCGCCATCTAGCCACAAAATATATCCACTGACATTCACACAGCGCCATCTAGCCACAAATATATCCACTGACATTCACACAGCGCCATCAAGCCACAAAATATATCCACTGACATTCACACAGCGCCATCTAGCCACAAAATATATCACTGACATTCACACAGCGCCATCTAGCCACAAAATATATCACTGACATTCACACAGCGCCATCTAGCCACAAATATATCCACTGACATTCACACAGCGCCATCTAGCCACAAAATATATCCACTGACATTCAACAGCGCCATCTAGCCACAAAATATATCCACTGACATTCACACAGCGCCATCTAGCCACAAAATATATCCACTGACATTCACACAGCCATCTAGCCACAAAATATATCCACTGACATTCACACAGCGCCATCTAGCCACAAAATATATCCACTGACATTCACACAGCGCCATCTAGCCACAAAATATATCCCTGACATTCACACAGCGCCATCTAGCCACAAAATATATCCACTGACATTCACACACGCCATCTAGCCACAAAATATATCCACTGACATTCACACAGCGCCATCAAGCCACAAAATATATCCACTGACATTCACACAGCGCCATCTAGCCACAAAATATATCCACTGACATTCACACAGCGCCATCTAGCCACAAAATATATCCACTGACATTCACACAGCGCCATCTAGCCACAAAATATATCCACTGACATTCACACAGCGCCATCTAGCCACAAAATATATCCACTGACATTCACACAGCGCCATCTAGCCACAAAATATATCCACTGACATTCACACAGCGCCATCTAGCCACAAAATATGTATTTAGCCGTAATGTATTTAGATATAAACAACGGTATATATATTCTTGACGATATAAACTTCATTCGTCGGTGGCTCAGTGGTGTGGACTGTCGCCTTCCTACCGGGAGGGCTGAGGTTCAAATCCCGACACGTATGTATTTTCGAATTTTCGGAAAATATATGTACGTTATCCGACGCTCTTACGGTGAAGGAAAACATCGTGAGGAAACCTTCATGCACGCCTGCGAAGAGATTCGAAGGTTGTGTGTGAAGTCGTCCAATCCGCACTGGGCCCGCGTGGACGACTAAGGCCTAATCACCCTATACGGGTAGGCTCGTGCCCCTCGGTGGGGACGTTTAATGAGCTGATGATGATGATGAAACTTCATTTATAAATACATATTACATATTATACATAGAAAACACCCAGACCAATACAAAAATTTAGTATATATAGTACACAAATGTGTGTACTGCCGGGGGATGGAACCCGGAACCTTTGGTGAAATAGCCGACGTCTTATGGATGGGTCGATCCCCGCTACAAATATTTGTGTGCATGAACATGTCTGTTTGTATTGGTCTTGCTGTTTCTATATATAATATATATGTATTTACAAAAAAGTGTGAGAGTATGTTTGTCCGTTCTTTAGTACCTATAGAAAAAACAATCTCCTTTAAGTAAGGAGATTGGGCCTAGATGGCTCTGTGTAAATTTCGGTAAATATTATTTTTATTTAAATACAAATAGAGCGTCGGTGGCTCAGTGGTGTGGACTGTCGCCTTCCTACCGGGAGGGCTGAGGTTCAAATCCCGACACGTACCAATGTATTTTCGAAAATATATGTACGTTATCCGACGCTCTTACGGTGAAGGAAAACATCGTGAGGAAACCATGCACGCCTGCGAAGAGATTCGAAGGTTGTGTTGAAGTCGTCCAATCCGCACTGGGCCCGCGTGGACGACTAAGGCCTAATCACTCTATACGGGTAGGCTCCTGCCCCTCGGTGGGACGTTTAATGAGCTGATGATGAAATACAAATAAATATCGAAATAAACAAATTGTATCTTACTTATGTCATATTTTTATGGTTTCTATTTTGATAAATTATAATTTTATTATTGTTTTAACTTGAACATCTCCTATTGTAACTTAATTCTTAATAAAAACACCACCTATTGGTGAATAGTAGGAAACACTGACATTAACAACGCCATCTGTTATCGGGTAGCGGAACTTACTAATTGACGTTCCTATCAGTTCGCCGGATGACGGACGGCAGCATCTCCGACGGGGGATCGTCGGGTATCAGCGGCGGGCACTTCACTAGGGACGAGAAGAGAGCAAAGGCTTTAGGTGAGTTGGAAAAGTCGGACTTCTCTCTTAAACCTATCGCAGTCCACTGCTGGACATAGGTCTCCCCCATCCTGCGCCAGATATCCCGGTACTCGGCTTCCCTCACCCAGCCTCCACCAGCGCCCGGCCGCGAGTGGTCGGTCCCTCGGTCCTACGCTACGCTTGCCGAGACAAGGTCTCCACTCCAGCACTCGTCTGCTCCACCGAGGATCTGCGACATACGTGACCAGCCCACTGCCACTTCAACCTGCTGATCCGGCAAGCTATGTCGATAAATGTAGTTCTCTTAATGAAAATGAGAAGTGTTTATTCAGTTTAGGTCCTAACAGAACACTTATGAATGTCAAATGAAGCCAACACTGGATCGGACGGTAGTTTTCTACCGAGACGAATCCAGCAAGAAACTCAGTAGTTAGTCTTGTCAAAAAATTTTATGTTTCGTACAGAATCATATTTGTTATCAAAATAATTATATAAAGCAATTATATTCACAATTTTTATCATATTAATTACAAGTAAAATATAATCGTCGTGGCGCAATGGTGTGGACTGTCGCCTTCCTACCGGAGGGCTTAGGTTCAAATCCCGACACGTACCAATGTGTTTTCGAATTTTCGAAAATGTATGTACGTTATCCGACGCTCTTACGGTGAAGGAAAACATCGTTAGGAAACCTTCATGCACGCCTGCGAAGAGATTCGAAGGTTGTGTGTGAAGTCGTCCGCACCGCACTGGCCTGCGTGAATGACTAAGGCCTAATCACCCTATACGGTAGCTCGGGCCCTCGGTGGGACGTTTAATGAGCTGATGATGATGAAAAATTAATCATCTTCAAAAATATTATTAAGTAGTTAAGTTAAGGACCAAAAAGTGAACACACTTTGATTGTTTGATATCAGGCATTCCCCTGGAAGTACAAGATATCATAAATCTGCCGATGGACGAGTTTAATGAGCGTCTATCCAAGCATGACCTGAGCGAGGCGCAGCTTTCCCTCATCAGGGATATCAGAAGGAGAGGCAAGAATAAAGTGAGTCATAGTAATTACATTAATTGCTCGTTTGGTTTACAATAGTTCTTATTTTGACGACCCATTTGGTGTAATAGTTGCGTCGGCTATTACACCAAGAGATCCGATTTCTCTATTGTAGGAAAACAAAGGTTTTTTTTTGTAAAAGTCTGTAGCTTAAATTTTTCCTTATTATATTATTTGAGCAAATTATATCAAAGGTTTAGAAATGAAATTTACAATACAATATTAAATGACGACCCATTTGGTGTTGCGGTTGAGAGGTCGACTGCAACACCAAGGTTCCGGGTTCGATCCCGGCAGTACAAACATTGTGTGCATGAACATGCTGTTTTGTAATGGTCTGGGTGTTTTCTATGTATGATATGTATTATTACGAAAAAAAATGTATTTAAGTATATTTATCCGTTGTTTAGTACCCATAATACAGGCTTCACACTTAACTTGGGGCTAGATGGCGCTGTGAATGTCAGTGGATATTATATATTATTTATATTAAATATGTTCTAAAATAACAATGAAAAAAGTTTAATATAAAACAATGATATTCTGTATATATAAAGGTAGATACGCCATCCGTGCCTCAAAAAACGAACCGCCGGACAGAACTCTTTGTTTATCCACAATGATGTAAATAAATCCTGAACTTATTTTGATGGAAACGCAAAGCAATCTTAACCTAAACCTATTTTATATTCATACTTTTACTAGACGGTAGACTCGATACTGAGTCGTCTAGTAGGTACCACCGCAGTGACAGATATCGACCCGTGGAATACCAGTGTTATGCACTTCTGTGTTTCGGGATGAGGGCACTGTAGCTAGTGAAATTACCGGGTATAAGAGACCTAACATCTGTTGTCTCTAGTGTCGGGCGCAGTGCGGCATTGATGGAGAATAATAACTGTCTATCAGTTGTTGGTCTCCATCAATGCCGCTCTGTCATGGTCAGGCGTATCACTTACCATCAGGTGAGCGTCCAGATCGTCTTGTACACTTATATCATAAAAAAATCCATGCCTTAAAAACGAACCGCCGAAGAGAGTACAGTTTGTACTCTTTCGTTGAGGTAAATGTACGCTCATTCGAAATATATGTGTGTGCTGTCGCTGCATTCGGAACTGTTTTTTCAATTGTTTTGTGAGCATATCACAAATCTATAATTTTTACATCTATGATGACTAAAACATGTCTGTAATGTAAATTTATTCCCCAGGTGGCAGCACAGAACTGTCGCAAACGTAAACTGGACCAGATCACCTCGCTGGCGGACGAGGTTCGCACAGTGAGGGACCGCAAACTACGTGCTCAGAGAGACCGCGCTACTTGTTGGCGCAGAGGCAACGAGCCAAAGAGAGATTCGCGGCTTTATACCGCCACGTTTTCCAGGTTAGTGAGTTGACTGATACAGAACGGAACATCGGTGGCTCAATTGTGTGCACTGTTTCCCTCCTACCGGAGGGGTCAGGGTCAAATCCCGCCTCATACCATGAGTTTTCGAATTTTCGAAATTATATGTACGTTATCCGACGCTCTTACGGTGAAGGAAAACATCGTGAGGAAACCTGCGCACGTTTGCGAAGAGATTCAAAGGTTGTGCGTGAAGTCGGCCAATCCGCACTGGATCCAATCTCAATGCCAATTCTACAATTTACTTGAAATTACAACACTATAAATACCCACCCATGTGGTGTAATGGTTGAGACGTCGGCACTACACCAAGGGCTCTGGGTTCGATCCCCGGGCAGTACAGACATTTGTGTGCATGTCTGTTAGTATTGGTTTGGATTTTCTATGTAATATAATAATAAATATTTAAGTATGTTTATATCCGTTGTATAGTAGCCATCATCATCATCAGCTCATTAAACGCCCACCGAGGGGCCCGAGCCTACCTGTATAGGGTGATTAGGCCTTAGTCGTCCACGCGGGCCCAGTGCGGGTTGGACGTCTTCACACACAACCTTCGAATCTCTTCGCAGGCGTGCATGAAGGTTTCCTCACGATGTTTACCTTCACCGTAAGAGCGTCGGATAACGTACATATATTTTCGAAAATTCGAAAACACATTGGTACGTGTCGGGATTTGAACCTCAGCCCTCCCGGTAGGAAGGCGACAGGTACAGGTATCCATATTACAGGCCAAATGCTTAATTTGGTACTAGATGGCGCTGCGTGTCTATGGATATTTATTTATATATGTGGTTTTCATTCCAGAACTTACGCGACCCTGAAGGTAGAGCGCTGTCTTCTGCCCAGTACTCCCTCCAGCAGGCGGCCGATGGGAACGTGGTGCTGGTGCCCAAGATGCCCCACCATCCAGGTGAGAAATCCTAAACTTATTTTGATGGAAACGCAGAGCAATCTTAACCTAAACCTATTTTATTTTCATACTTTTACTAGACGGTAGACTCGATACTGAGTCGTCTAGGTAGGTACTACCGCAGTGACAGATATCGACCCGTGGAATACCAGTGTTATGCACTTCTGTGTTTCGGGATGAGGGCACTGTAGCTAGTCACATTACCGGGTATAAGAGACCTAACATCTGTTGTTTCGGGTGTCGGGCGCAGTGCGGCATTGATGGAGGATAATAACTGTCTATCAGTTGTTGGTCCCGTTCAATGCCGCTCTGTCATGGTCACGCGTATCACCCATTGATACTCAAAACTTCCAAGTACCAACGAATCGCAAACGTTGAAAAAAGAGGGAATAGGGATTTTATTTTCTTAATAGGTTTACTTTTGGTCTCAAGTCTCGAAGTAGCAAGTTTGTAATCATTATGATGATGAAACCAGCATTAACAACGAATCCATCACCTTCCAGATCATCCAATGAACCGCACATCCGACGATGATATGGACCATAAGCCGAAGAACTACGAGCAGTGACGTCACAATTTAGCACCGTGGTGAAGTGAATGCGATCACACAACTACCCGCCGTATTGATGCCGCTCGATATCCAAATTTGTAAAAGCAACGTATATAAGGCTGTCAAATCTCGTTACTTCATTTTGACCCATTTGGTGTAATTGTTGAGATGTCGGCTACTACACCAAGGGTTTTGGTTTCAATCCCAGGGCATTACAAACATTGTGTGCATAAACATGTCTGTTTGTATTGGTCTGGGTGTTTCTATGTATAATATGTATTTATTTACAAAAAAGTACATAAGTATGTTTATTGTTTACTTTCCATATAGGCTAATGCTTAATGTGGGGCTAGATGGCGCTGTGTAAATGTCAGTGGATATATATTTGTATGTATATTTTTAACTGTCATAGAATATTTAACGCATTAATAACAAAACTCGGTTAAAAGTTGCGATATTTGTGGCACCATTATATGATCAAAGTAAAGTTTGACAGAGATATCTGGAGTAACGAGGTTTGCTAATCTACTATTAATAAAAAATACATTTGTCATTTTATCATATGACAGCTGTCACTTTCATAAATGACAAATGTCACTTTTATTAAATGACAAATTTCACTTTTATTAAATGACAAATGTCACTTTTATAAATGATAAATGTCATTTTCCTAAATGACAAATGTCATTTTCATAAATGACAAATGTCACTTTCATAAATGATAAATGTCACTTTCATAAATGATAAATGTCACTTTCATAAATGACAAATGTCACTTTTATTAAATGACAATTGTCACATTGGTACCAATTTCGAATCCGGTGGCGTTGTGCTGCCCGCTTATAATGTGGTTTTGAAATTATAATTTTATTGTAGATTGTAATTGAAATAATCATAAATATAATTAACACTTGAAACAAAGGATTTAAGAACCTACTTAGACCGTGTTAATGTGACTTATTGACCCCAGTCTTGTAAATATGCTTTTAATTTCTGCTTTGGTGAGACATGCAGTGTATTTACTGGACACTGACTTAACATATGCACGTCACAAGTTAGCAACTGATCTGCTGCCTCTTACGAGAATCCGCTGTCTCTTACTGAGAGGCTACTGTCTCTTACACCAGAGTTACATATTGGCTACATCTTAGCGTCAGATTTACGGATACATTGTATCTCTTAAATTTACCGAAAAATTTGTCTCTTATAAGAATTACCGATACGCCACGTCTCATTAGATTCAACATGACGCTACTTTCTCGTACCACAAAAAATACCGTATTGCCTCTTGTATAAGATTTTCCGTGCCGTTTAACTCAAAATATTTTTTCAAATAAATTTTTAACAGTTATTTACTTTACTGTCGCTAATAAATGTTAGGTTGCTAACTTATTTAACATGTAACATATATAGAAATAATAAAAATAAGCTAATATTCTCCATGGTATAAAATTTATAGCTTACTTGTTCAAAGTGTCTGGTAATATGACGGGTGATGTACATAAACATATAAATGTATACAAATATTAATATAGAGCGGCAAAAAATATTGGCATATATAGTACCTTTTAGTAAGAAAGTGTTTTAACTAAAGATGAGTAAAAAATTATTAATAATTTCAATGTAACTGTCAAGTGTGAAGATATAAAAGATTACAATGCTGGTTTATTAAAACTCTATAAATATCTAATGTTTACTATTATTTTGTGTACATATGTACACAAGTACTTTATCAAACTGGAGATAAAATAGCTGTCGCACATTAATAAATACATTTATATTTCTCAGTTAAAACACTTTTTTCATATTATAAATGTTTATGTTGTGAATTGCAAAACTTTGTTTTGTCTATAATTTAGAATTATAAATGTATGTGGAAAATACTGAATATACGTCGTCACTAAAATTGAAAAAAAATGTGATAAAAACAAAAATATTCCATTTTTGATTAGTGTCTGAATAGTTTTTTTCTTTTTGTGAAAATGTTATATGTTACCGTTAACCGCCTTGCACTAAAAAATGGTTCAAATTTAAAAATAACTTTATTTGCTCGTAAATGAAACTGGAATCCTTAAATAAAAAAGGGTTTTTAATGCCAGGTTAATTGAGACTTGCCGTGGTTAATCAGTAAACATGAACGCCAGAAATGACTGATCAAAAAAATAATAAAATTAAATAAAAAAAATATATAGTTATAGTTAAGATGTCAGTGACATCGCGAGGTTGCAATAAGTAATTTTTAATCTATATTAATAACACTTTTTGTAAAATACATTTTCTTTTTGTTTAATAAGGTTGTTTATTTATCTATGTTAATTATAAGTTGTTATCGAATTTCTTATACTTTCTAAGCTCTGTGTAATGTTTATTTGTATACGCAAAAAAAACACATTTTCGGATACCAAGTACAAAAGTAGAACGTCAGGTTTTATGATAAAGATTGTAATATTCCAACTTCAAATATATTTTCGAGTCCGTCTTATATGTCGATTATATTTTTTTATAATTATCGACATTTAAGAAGCACTTCCCTATAATTGGAATCTCTATGGAGTTTTCAGTTTTAAGTGTTTATTTGTAAGTAGATGGAGTAATATAGTGTAAGTAGTTCACGTTTTAAAAGATCAGTGATATATTTTTCTTTTTTAAAACTGATCTTTTAGATTTCGGCTACCTTTAGGCTAAGTGGTAACTTAAGATTGTAGCAGGGGATAGTTTTTTTTATTGGCAACAATTTGTGAAAAGGAAATTTTCGTTTTTGAAAATATTCACTCTGTCCGGTTTGAATGTGCAGAAAATAAAATACATATTTTAAGTTAATCTGTTCTCATTTGTTTTCTGCATATTCGAAATCAAACTCAATATTGTTTTTCTATTTAAAAACACTGCTTGTAAATGTAAGTATAAAATAATAAATAATATTTATAAATGTGGTGCATATGTTTTAAATATTACACGTAGAATCAGCTTTTTACGAAGATTAAACAAATAAATCCAACTTTCAGTGGTTTGTATTTATTATTGCTTGAGATGGACGCCCGATTTACTTCCTATTGGCATCGAAAGTCCACTGCTGGAATGGGAGCGCCTTGCTGAAAGTGGAGGGTTTTGCCCTAATCCCAACTAGTAGTAAAATTACCGTGTTTAAGAGACCAGACATCTGTTGTCACGGCGCAGTGCGGCGTTGATGGGAATAACTGTATCAGTTGTTGGTCTCATTCACAGATTTCCCAGTACAGGAGATGGGCAAGCCGCGTTTAAAGTGCGACAAATGTAAGCTCAACGAGCATACACTGGCTGCCAGTTTACGCTCTGTGAGACGAGTCAAGACGTACGAATATTAGAAGAAACTACCGTTTTTTTCCAAAATGCCATGATGATGCCATGATGCATGTTACAATTGCGCAATTGTAACATGCCATCACATTTCTTCATATAATATACACATTTCAATGTACCGATACTAATAACTATTGTTATGAATCATAGGTGCTCTTTAATAAAACAGAGGCAACTACCACCAAAAACAACTATACACGATCTAATTAATAACTGAAAGCCAAATTAACCATTACAAATTAGGTGAACACTACAATCGTTAATGCCTATGCAATCCCTGAGTCAAGAGGACGTCTGCAGTAGTCAAGTGCCCGAGGGCCCCGGACCGCGCAGTCGCTTCCACATGGCTCCCCACCCTAGCGTCCCTGTGAACCATCAGCCATGTGCAACAACGGTGGTTTTGCAAGTCCAAGTTCACAACATACATGCAGTCAGTGTGTGTCAGGAGTTTTACATTCGTAACACTATTGCTTCTTTCTACATACAGTTCTTAAATCTAAATTTCATTACAAGTATGTAACTTACTAGTATGCTTAAGACATAGCGAAAGGTAATACTTCTTAACAAATTTCGAAGTGTTTTTATCTACTTACTTTTGATTATGATGACCCAGACCAATACAAACATACATGTGCATGCACACGAATGTTTGTACTGCACGGGATCGAACCCAGAGCCCTCGGTGTAGTAACAGACTTCTCAACAATTACACTACAAAGATCGCCTGTTTATTTCACCGTACATTGTTAAAGAGCCAAGCCGAGCAATCCTATTTAAACCAAATGGGTCCTAATAAATTATGAAAGTCATTCAGAGAGACATTATCCAGGCAATTTGCGGCCAGTCGACAGATTAATCCAATTTAAGTTAAAAAAAAAAACATCAATTTTGATTACAATTATATTTATTAAACAAGTTACAAAAAACATTAGAACTAAATTCCTTACAACTATAACTATAAAATAATTGCAATTAAAGGGACTCTGAAGATCATTTCTCAATGTCGTATTAACAAATATTCCTCAATTCAATTAGTTTGTGCAGTACTTACAATGTAAATGGAAAAGTATGGAGACCTTACAAAAAAATATATTTTACTAGATTGATCTTTTTACGACACTAAGCAAGAATAATGTGAGTCCTCTTGAAATAAGATGTGTCCCCTTTACTGTTGTTTACTAAAATACTGCTTAGGTAAACAAAGTTGCTTTTAAATTAACACAGAAGTTGCATGAATAATATGCTCTAAAAGTAATAATTTCATGTATTTCTTCCTAATTGTCTCTTAATTTCAATCGATTACATTTGGAAAATGTCATTTGAATCATATACCGGTATTAGACATAAAACCGGTTTCTTGGTTCTATATACCACTAGGTGGTAGACTCGATACTGAGTCGTCTAGGTAGGCACTACCGCAGTGCCGATATCGTCCCGTGAATACCAGTATTTTGCACTTCTGTATTTGGAAAGGCACTACAGTTACTAGCTACAGCTAGTGAAATTACCGGATATAAGAGACCTAACATCTGTTGTCTCTGATGTCGGACGCAGTGCGACATTGATGGAGAATAATAACTGTTTATCAGTTATTGGTCTCCTTCAATGCCGCTCTGTGATGGTCAGGCGTATCACTTATCACAAGGTGAGCGCACTGTTCGCCCCATTCATTTATGCCATAAAGAAATAGAAAGAAAACATTCATAATTTAACATCAGACAGTACACATGATATATCAAATGTCATTCCTAACTTGAGTCGTGAAAACCAAAGATCCACATTTAGCTCCAAATGAGCAATTAGCATGTTTTTAATAGCGTCTTTATGCATAGAAACACACAGACTAATACTGACATGTACACAAAGTTTGTACTTGACAACGATCGAACCAGGAATCTTCGCTGTAGTAGACTTTTCAACCAATCACCAAATTAATCGACTAACGGTAAATCAGATATACAGTGTACATTAATATATATTTTTGACATACATTAAGCTTTTGTGAGCCATAATTGAATTAACGAATTTTGACTTTGGATGTCACACACATTTAAGCCAAAAACACAGGTTTCTCATTACTTTATTAACATATCAAAAAACTTAATGTTGGAATAACCTCGCAAAAGACCTGATACAACAAAATCAGGTGAAACATTTTAGATAAAGGCATATTTAGAAATGAGAAAGTTAAATAATACCATTATAAACATAACAAAATACAATTATACTTTATAAAATTCATCATCAGCTCATTAAACGTCCCCACGAGGCACGAGCCTACCCGTATAGGGTGATTAGGCCTTAGTCGTCCACGCGGCCAGTGCGGATTGGACGACTTCACACACAACCTTCGAATCTCTTCGCAGGCGTGCATGAAGGTTTCCTCACGATTTTTCCTTCACCAAGAGCGTCGGATAACGTACATATATTTTCGAAAATTCGAAAACACATTGGTACGTGTCGGATTTGAACCTCAGCCCTCCCGGTAAAGGCGACAGTCCACAGCCACCGACGCTCTATTTACTTACTTATTAAATTATATTTAAGCTATTAATAAACTTAAAATCTAGTCTGGAATATAATTTTGGAACAAAATAGAACCTTAAAATAACTACCTATTAGCGTTCCTTCTAATTTAAATATTTCATTTAAGGAAATCATGTCAAATTAACGTATATTTCTTTATATNTTTTTAATCTATATTAATAACACTTTTTGTAAAATACATTTTCTTTTGTTTAATAAGGTTGTTTATTTATCTATGTTAATTATAAGTTGTTATCGAATTTCTTATACTTTCTAAGCTCTGTGAGATGTAATGTTTATTTGTATACGCAAAAAATAACACATTTTCGATACCAAGTACAAAAGTAGAACGTCAGGTTTTATGATAAAGAGATTGTAATATTCCAACTCAAATATATTTTCGAGTCCGTCTTATATGTCGATTATATATTTTTTTATAATTATCGACATTTAAGAAGCACTTCCCTATAATTGGAATCTCTATGGAGTTTTCAGTTTTAAGTGTTTATTTGTAAGTAGATGGAGTAATATAGTGTAAGTAGTTCACGTTTTAAAAGATCAGTGGATATATTATTTTTCTTTTTTAAAACTGATCTTTTAGATTTCGGCTACCTTTAGGCTAAGTGGTAACTTTAAGATTTGTAGCAGGGGATAGTTTTTTTTTATTGGCAACAATTTGTAAAAGGAAATTTTCGTTTTTGAAAATATTCACTCTGTCCGGTTTGAATGTGCAGAAAATAAAAATACATATATTTTAAGTTAATCTGTTCTCATTTGTTTTTCTGCATATTCGAAATCAAACTCAATATTTGTTTTTCTATTTAAAAACACTGCTTGTAAATGTAAGTATAAAATAATAAATAATATTTATAAATGTGGTGCATATGTTTTAAATATTACACGTAGAATCAGCTTTTTACGAAGATTAAACAAATAAATCCAACTTTCAGTGGTTTGTATTTATTATTGCTTGAGATGGACGCCCTATTTACTTACTCTATTGGCATCGAAAGTCCACTGCTGGAAGTGGGAGCGCCTTGCTGAAAGTGGAGGGTTTTGCCCTAATCCCAACTAGTCGTAAAATTACCGTGTTTAAGAGACCAGACATCTGTTGTCACGGGCGCAGTGCGGCGTTGATGGGAATAACTGTATCAGTTGTTGGTCGCATTCAATGCCGCTCTGTCACGGTCAGGCGTGATACGGCTTACCATCAGATGAACGTCCTGACTGTCATGTACACTTTGTAACATTACTAAGAAATATCAACCAACAATTTTTTTCTTCATATATATATACACATTTCAATGGTACCGGTACTAATAACTATTGTTATGAATCATAGGTGCTCTTTAATAAAACAGAGGCAACTACCACCAAAAACAACTATACACGATGTAATTAATAACTGAAAGCTAAGTTAACCATTACAAATTAGGTGAACACTACAATCGTTAATGCCTATGCAATCCCTGAGTCAAGAGGACGTCTGCAGTAGTCAAGTGCCCGAGGGCCCCGGACCGCGCAGTCGCTTCCACATGGGCTCCCCACCCTAGCGTCCTTGTGAACCATCGGCCATGTGGAAACAACGGGTGGTTTTTGCAAGGTCCAGGGTTTGGATACATGCAGTCAGTGTCTGTCAGGGAGTTGTATATTCGTAACACTATTGCTTCTTTCTACATACAGTTCTTAAATCTAAATTTCATTACAAGTATGTAACTTACTAGTATGCTTAAGGACATAGGGAAAAGGTAATGACTTCTTAACAAATTTCGAAGGTGTTTTTTTTATCTACTTTGTACTTTTGATTATGATGACCCAGACCAATACAAACATACATGTGCATGCACACGAATGTTTGTACTGCACGGGGATCGAACCCAGAGCCCTCGGTGTAGTAACAGACTTCTCAACAATTACACTACAAAGATCGCCTATTTTATTTCACCGTACATTGTTAAAGAGCCAAGCCGAGCAATCCTATTTAAACCAAATGGGGTCCTAATAAATTATGAAAGTCATTCGAAGAGACATTATCCAGGCAATTTGCGGCCAGTCGACAGATTAATCTAATTTAAGTTAAATAAAAAAAAACATCAATTTGTGACTACAATGTATATTTATTAAACAAGTTACAAAAAACATTAGAACTAAATTCCTTACAACTATAACTATAAAATAATTGCAATATGCGTATAAACAAATATTCCTCAATTCAATTAGTTTGTGCAGTACTTACAATGTAAATGGAAAAGTATGGAAACCTTACAAAAAAATATATTTTACTAGATTGATCTTTTTCTTCGACACTAAGCAAGAATAATGTGAGTCCTCTTGATAATAAGATGTGTCCCCTTTACTGTTGTTTACTAAAATACTGCTTAGGTAAACAAAGTTACTTTAAAATTAACACAGAAGTTGCATGAATAATATGCTCTAAAAGTAATAATTTCATGTATTTCTTCCTAATTGTCTCTTAATTTCAATCGATTACATTTTGAAAATATCATTTGAATCATATACCGGTATTAGACATAAAACCGGTTTCTTGGTTCTATATACTACTAGGTGGTAGACTCGATACTGAGTCGTCTAGGTAGGCACTACCGCAGTGCCGGATATCGTCCCGTGAGATACCAGTATTTTGCACTTCTGTATTTGGGAAAGGGCACTACAGTTACTAGCTACAGCTAGTGAAATTACCGGATATAAGAGACCTAACACCTGTTGTCTCTGATGTCGGACGCAGTGCGACATTGATGGATAATAATAACTGTTTATCAGTTGTTGGTCAACTTCAATGCCGCTCTGTGATGGTCAGGCGTATCACTTATCACAAGGTGAGCGCACTGTCCACCCCATTCATTTATGCCATAAAAAATAGAAAAAACCATTCATAATTTAACATCAGAGAGTACACATGATATATCAAATGTCATTCCTAACTTGAGTCGTGAAAACCAAAGATCCACATTTACACAGCGCCATATAGCTCCAAATGAGCAATTAGCATGTACAATGAGAACAATGAATAAACATACTTTATGTTTTTAATAGCGTCTTTATGCATAGAAACAGACAGACTAATACTGACATGTACACAAAGTTTGTACTTGACAACGATCGAACCAGGAATCTTCGCTGTAGTAGACTTTTCAACCAATCACCAAATTAATCGACTAACGGTAAATCAGATACACAGATATACAGTGTACATTAATATATATTTTTTGACATACATTAATGCTTTTTGTGAGCCATAATTGAATTAACGAATTTTGACTTTAGATGTCACACACATTTAAGCCAAAAACACAGGTTTCTCATTACTTTATTAACATATCAAAAAGTTAATGTTGGAATAACCTCGCAAAAGACCTTATACAACAACATCAGGTGAAACATTTTAGATAAAGGCATATTTAGGAAATGGAGAAAGTTAAATAATACCATTTATAAACATAAAAAAGATACAATTATACTTCATAAAATTGGAATTTCATAATTACTTATTCAATTATATTTAAGCTATTATTAACTTAAAATCTAGTCTGGAATATAATTTTTGGAACAAAATAGAACCTTAAAATATTTAATAACTACCTATTAGCGTTCCTTCTAATTTAAATATTTTGTTAAGGAAATCATGTCAAATTAACGTATATTTCTTTATATTGCTTATTATTTTGTTAGCCATATTTAATTTCTAATACTTAATATAAGATTAATATAATATATATGACATAAAATATGACAAATGTCGCTATGACATCTAATCATACATTTATATATTTTACGTAAAAAATAATGTATTAAAATTGTTGTATAAAAAATGCACTTAACTCAGAATACCATATAAATAATGGCGCGTCCAGATCTTGCCCCATGCAATTGCGCTACTTCCTATCTACTACATTCATTTTCTAAGGATTACATACTAGTTTCTTTATAATCTTACATTATAATGCATTAAATAATTTAAATCTATTGAAATCAACACAAATCCTAGGGAACACATATGCATAAAATAAACTCTCTTGAACTTCCTATTTTCACTTTACTTCCACTCACCATCTCCACACTACAAGTTACTTAAACTCGCTTCCACCCACTTCTACTCGCTTCACACCTCTTTCACTCATCACACCCTTTTCACTCGCTTCACACCACTTCCACTCACTTCAACTCACATCTCCCCACTTCCGCTCACTACAACCCACTTCCACTGACTTCTATCCACTTCCGCTCAATTCTACCCTCTTCCTCCGACTTCCCTTCCCTTCCTCTACTCAATGATTACCCGGCGTGATGTTGAGGTGCGGCCGGTGGCGGGAAGCACCTAACATGTTCTACGCCAGCGCGCTCGTCATCAGCGGAGATGTGTCGCGCTAGTACGCTGAATATCTGCGAGTTCAGCACTTGGAAGCGACGTATGCGGTCCACCATCCTCTTTAGGGGCTGCAAAGGAGATATTATTTAGTATGTTATATACATTTGCATTTACTACGTACACTAGTCTGCCCCTAATCCCATGCGTTGTATTTCTCCACCCTACGGTTGCCTGGAAGGAATTGCCATGTGCAATAAGGCCCGTACCCATAATACAAGCTTCACGCTTAACTTGGGGCTAGATGGCGCTGTGTGAATGTCAGTGAATATTTGGTGGTAGACTCTGTACTCAGTTGTCTAGGTAGGTACCACCGCAGCGCCAGATATCGTCCCGTGAAACAGGAGTGTTATGCACTTTTGTGTTTCGGGATGAGGGCACTGTAGCTAGTGAAATTACCGGGTATAAGAGACCTAACATCTGTTGTCTCGGGTGTCGGGCGCAGTGCGGCATTAATGGAGGATAATAACTGTCTATCAGTTGTTGGTCTCCTTCAATGCCACTCTGTCATGGTCAGGCGTACCACTTACCATCAGATGAGCGTCCCGACCGTCCTGTTCACTTTGTAACATAATAAAATTAATAAGGACTTTTTTTTTACTAAACTTCCTATTTAAGGCCACTAAAGCAAGCTGCTATATACTTACAATGCCTTTGACCAGCTCATCCTTGCCATCAACTCTCTGCACCCTGAGGATATGGTAGCAGAAGTCCAGGGCCTCGAACCTCCTCTGCTGGCCCAGGAGTGCGATGATGGTGCATCCGGCCCAGTTGAGACCTTCGCCGAACAGTTCCCTGGTGATGAAACATTATTATTTGACGACCAATTTGGTGTTGCGGTTGAGACGTCGACTGCAACACCAAGGGTTCCGGGGTCGATCCCCGGGCAGTAAAAACATTTGTGTGCATGATGTTTGTGTCTGTTTGTAATGGTTTGGGTGTTTTCTATGTATAATATGTATGTATTAACAAAAAAAATTTATATAAGTATGTTTTCCGTTATTAAGTACCCGTTATACAAGGGGGGGATGGACGTATAATGAGCTATAATAATGACTTTTTAGGTCTGAGTCGTCTAGGTAGGTACCACCGCAGTGACAGATATCGTCCCGTGAAATACCAGTGTTTTGTTCTTTTGTATTTCGGGATGAGGGCACTATAGCTAGTCACATTACCGGGTATAAGAGACCTAACATCTGTCGTCTCGGGTGTCGGGCGCTGTGCGGCGTTGATGGGGAATAATAACTGTCTCAATTGTTGGTCTCTCCGCCCGTCATGGTCAGGCGTATCACTTACCATCAGGTGAGCGTCCTGACCGTCCTGTACACTTTGTAACATAAGAAAAAACCCTACTTTTATATTAAAATTAAACAATATATACTTACTCGACTGTAAACTGCGTGTCTCCAACTGGGATGCAGTATAGGAATTGCAAGGCAGACCACAACCTGTAAAAAGAAAGTATCATCATCAGCCTATAACATCCCACTGCAGGTCATAGGCCTTCCCGCACAGCATTGGAAAGGGCCGTTACCCACCACGCGCTTTTGTTATTAAACATTTTTTGTTATTGACATATGAAAACATTTTAAATATTTAAAAAAAATGTGGGAAACCACACATCCAAAATCAAAGGTCATTTATGTTACTTAGGATTTTATGATGTCCGATTTCGATCTTTCGTGTGTTTACGGTTACGGCCAAAACTAAAGTTTTATTTCTATTATAGGTCCTTAGGTTACTGTCTCGGTTTTTCATAGGCCGAAAGTGGCCGTTCTCCGT
This sequence comes from Leucinodes orbonalis, assembly GCA_019425675.1. Classification (NCBI taxonomy): domain Eukaryota; kingdom Metazoa; phylum Arthropoda; class Insecta; order Lepidoptera; family Crambidae; genus Leucinodes; species Leucinodes orbonalis. The sequence goes on along the minus strand of PQWD01002272.1, from coordinate 3,711 downwards.
TTTCATACCGAAAAGATCAAAATCTCGATGTAAGCCTCTCTTCTTATCCATAAATAAAAAAATAATAGAAAAATCTGTTTTGGTTTTCCTGAACTGAAAAGACCGACATCTAATTTTAAGCATCACTTCTTATCATAATTGAATAAAAAATATAAATTTCTGTTTCGGTTTTTAATAGCCGAAAGTGCCGTTTCCGTTTTCATAACCGAAAAGATCGAAATCTCGATTTAAGCCTCTCTTCTTATCATAAATAAAAAATCAAAATTCTGTTTTATATAACCAAAAAAAAAAGTTAATTGGGTTTTGGTTTACCATGGCCAAAACGATCGAAATCTCACTTTTAGCATCGCTTCTTATCATACTCGAAAAAAAAACAGTTTTTAATAACCGAAAATTAAGTTTCGGTTTTCCATACCGAAACCAACCAAAATCTCACCATTGCCATCTCCTACCAAAATTGACAGTCAAAACCACAAAAATTAACTTTCGGTTATCCATACCCGAAAAACCCGAAGTTGGGTGCTCACCTATGAAACTCGGTGGTATCGTCGGCGTGTGTGGGCGGGTGGTGGGCGGCGGGCCACGCGGGCGGCGCCAGGCCGGCGCGCAGCCGCCGCAGCACCACGGCGAACAGGGACAGCCCGCAGCACAGCCGCTCGCGGGTCAGCAGCTCCCCTTCGCGGGACAGCTGGCTTTGCTGGGCCGATAAGCAAATCATATCATCAGCTCAATAAACGTCCCCACCGAGGGGCACGACCACAGGTTTCCCAATACAGGAGATGGGGCAAGCCGCGTTTAAAGTGCGACAACTGTAAGCTCAACGAGCATACACTGGCTACCAGTTTACGCTCTGTGAGACGAGTCAAGACGCACGAATATTTGAAGAAATTACCGTTTTTTTTTCAAAATGCCATCCTGTGCAATTGTAACATGCCATCATCGCAATGAATCAGTAAATTTGCCAAGAAATTTAATAACTTTTCACAGGTAAGAACCGAAAAGAAATTGCGACACTGGGACTGCCTATAAACTTGGCGGCTTGTCCAGTCTAATGTATATTCTGATGTCTGTGGGCACGACCCTATAGTATAGGCCTTAGTCGTCCACGCGGGCCCAGTGCGGACTAGCCAACTTCACGCACAACCTTAGCTTTGCTATAGAATAGAATAATGCTTTGGCCGATCATCATATAATAGACGCATGACTATTGAAATCGATAAATTTGTTATTATTTTATTTCATCTTAATTTTAAATTCAATTATTAATTATTATTTATAAATTTAATTTTATTTATAAATTGAATTCATCATCAGCTCATTAAACGTCCCCACCGAGGAGCACGAGCCTACCCGTATAGGGTGATTAGGCCTTAGTCGTCCACGCGGGCCCAGTGCGGATTGGACGACTTCAAAACAACCTTCGAATCTCTTCGCAGGCGTGCATGAAGGTTTCCTCACGATGTTTTCCTTCACCGTAAGAACGTCGGATAACGTACATATATTTTCGAAAATTCGAAAATACATCGTGTCGGGATTTGAACCTCAGCCCTCCGGTAGGAAGGCGACAGTCCACACCACTGAGCCACCGACGCTGAATTGAATTATTGAATTATTACGCGAAATTGAATTATTTATTATTATTTATGAATTCAATTGTTAATCTTTATTCATTGAATTAATTGTTTATATTTATTCAATTGTTAATGTACTTATAATAAAAAAACAGACAAAATAATGAAATTAAATTAAACTATGTACTTAATAACATCACTTACACCTTGAAAAGGGAAATTTGGAACTAGCAATAACAACTGCTACTTATTGTAAGACTTGTATACCACTGTTGCAAATTGAAGTGAATTATGAATGGTCGCTCATACGAGAGATGAATATATCGCAGTCCACGGTTAAACATAGGTCTCCCCCAGTGGCGTGCATATATGCAAACAAGCAGTGCATAAATCGCGAACAGGGACAGCCCACAGCACAGCCGCTCGCGGGTCAGCAGCTCCCCTTCGCGGGACAGCTGGCTTTGCTGGGGCCGATATTACATTACTTGCTAATACTTCTCTTGAATCTATCGCAGTCCACGCAGACAGTTGGACATAGGTCTCCACATGTGAAACGCCTAGGGCTCGCATTCGAATTATTCGATTTTTTATTTATTTATTTAATTTAATACAATAGTACATTTCAACATAGCCCCAGGGCTATGTTAAAGCTTACTATAGCTTCATTTGACATTCAAAAGTGTTCTATAAGGACCTAAACTGAATAAACACTTTTCATTTTCATTGAAGATTATATAAATGATAAAAACTCATGGACATGTTGATCTCCACGCCTGCCCCACCTTTGGTTTTTTTTTTCTTATCATTTATTTAAATGTGTATAATACTTAAATGCTTAATAGTACTTTTGTGGATTATTATATTTTTACCAATACTTAATATGATAAAAATTGTAAATATAATTTGCTTTATATAATTATTTTGATTACAAATAATTCTGTATTAAACACAGATTATTTGAAAAGAGTAACTACTGAGTTTCTTGCTGGTTTCTTCTCAGTGGAAAACTACCTCCCGAACCAGTGGTAGCTTCATTTGACATTCATAAGTGTTATGGACCTAAACTGAATAAACACTTTTCATTTTCATACATGTAGGTACTAAATATATATACCATAATATATATACACATAAGCATTGTTTTTTGCACTAAAATAGTACAAAGAAAATAATAATAAAAAAAATATAGTTATAATAAATAAAAAAAGGATAATAAGTCGTTTCGAATATTCATGTATTTAATAACAAAATTTAATACTGTCATTTCCCGGCTTAACTCACTAGATGCACAATCACGAGGAAACGTCAACCATTAGTGTCCGGGCCGCACGACACACACGTATAGTTGGGTATTTGACACCACTAATCGTTGACGCACTTTTTATGAACTGTCAAAACGGAACGTTTCCATATATTTTGTATGAGATTATTGAAACGTGACGTCACTGCACACTAACATCAATTGACCTAATATTTATTGGTTTCAGTGTATTTAAAACTACAACATTGCAAATAAACAAAAGTGATCAATGAAACGACATGTAAATTAAAGTGCACTTTTATGAAAATAAGGTTTGGTATTTTATTGCGAATGGTGGAGAATACCGAGTTATTGTTATATTTAGTACGTACAATTATTCGTTTAAATTTTGACCTCAACGCGTCATAGAATAAGAACAGCATCAAAAGCAGGACCGCACTACTATGACATTATGATTATGAAAATTCTGCCCAACTGACGCGATGGGCAGACTTTTGCCGCGGACACTTTTTGAGTGAGATTGCGCAACATAACACACAGTTTGTAGTTCCGAGTACCGACGCCTCTTCTGTCTGGAGAAGAGCGTTAACAGCTGTGACACAGTCCTGTGACTAATGCAGTGTTTCCGTTCAATGAAATTGTAATATCTTAATGTGGTGCTTAATAATAAAAAATAATAACTAGTTGGCTTATTGTGGTGAACCTGTAAATGGCATCTGCTGCCAACAGCAGTAGTCAGTACGAAATTTTAAAAAATATTACATAGCTTGTTTGTCGGTCTCTCAAATACAACGGTTTCGTTTAAATTTCTCATGTATCCGACAACGCCGGATTATCGGGATACATTTGTAATCAATAAACATTTGTAATTCAACATTT
>PQWD01002271.1:0-29739 GCA_019425675.1 Leucinodes orbonalis | reverse complement strand
CAGTCACGTCTTGGTATGCATATATTCGATGTATTGTATGTTTTCCGGGACAAAGGCAATAAAAAGTATGTTTCTTAATTTTCTTTGATAAATTGAATTAATTTACTAGGTGGTAGTAGTATAGAGTCTACGCTCTAAGCGTAATCTGGATTAAAAATACCTAAATAGTGTATATATTTTTATTTCAATAAAAAAAATGCTTGATATTTGCCGAGATCCCCTTTCTCCAACGTAAGATTAGATGAGATTTGACTGGACCCCCCTGCCCCCTAGGGGCCCCTAGGGCGTCCGTAAATAACGTAAAAAATTTTACGTTATTTACGGACGCCCCTAGGTATGCCAAAAATAAAGTATGCAGTGAAAATTAACACAGAATGAAAATGTATGTACACAGTACGAACAACCTAATATGAGTCAAACGGTTGATGACGTAATGCCATTTTTCATCCGTACAACGAAACTTCAGCGGCAGCGAACCTTTATCATTGTCAATAAAATGCTGTATAAATCAAACAAGCTATGCGAATGCCTGTCTGGATATATTGGCATTTGCACAAATCATTTTGCCGGTTATTTCTTGAACGGAACCAGAATAAATATTTTATAATTGTGTGAAGTATAATTAGGCAATAACCATTTACATATATGCAATTTAAATTTTCGAAAACTAAGTCGGTTAAAGGTTCAATTATATTTAAACTTTTTACTAGGTGGTAGACTCGATACTGAGTCGTCTAGGTAGGTACCACCGCAGTACCAGATATCATCCCCTGAAACAGGAGTGTTATGCACTTTTGTGTTTCGGGATAAGGACACTGTAGCTATTGAAATTACCGGATATAAGAGTCCTAACATCTGTTGTCTCGGGTGACGGGCGCAGTGCGGCATTGATGGAAGATAATAACTGTCTGTCAGTTGTTTGTTTCCTTTAATGCCGCTCTGTCATGGTCTACAGGTGAGCGAACATAAAAAAAAACTTTTGTTTCAATTTTTTTTCCAGCTCAAAGCTGGCATAGGCTGACAAAGGTAGCATACAATGATACTGAAACGTCATGTAAAAGTACCTTAAAACGTATCTATGATGATATTCCATGGAAACAAGGAGCGGTTAGAAGTTCGTTTAAAAATTTATTTAGGCTGAGAGTCATCTCTTGCCACTTGTCCGGTGGCCAGGCGACTTGGTGAAGCACAACGAAAACGTGCATACGAAAAAAGGGAATTTCCTCAAAGCAAACATCGTAAATTTTCATTTTCTAGAGAAAATACGTTCATCACTATTTTAATTCCGTGTTTTTGTTTTACAACTTTAAGATAAAAAAAAGATAGTCATTGTATAAAATATTAGCTACATTGTGTTACTTTTTTAACAATATTTATGCAAATACGTGCACAAATTTTTAACGTACATTTCATGCGTTTGCACTTCATTTATACAGAGTAAGACATTAGAAGCTATCGCATCCCATGCATTCGTCCCGAGAGTCCAACCGGGAGGCGCTAGGTATTCTCGCAATCGCCTCATGAATGTTGTGACCAATATTAGAGTTTTATAAAGGACAAATAATAAAAGTACGATTATAACTTGCAGTTTTTTACCATTAGCTAATAGGAATATGATCAACTAGGAAATATTATATAAACAAATATAATTATTTTCCTGATGGTGAGCCACGAAACCTATAATTGTATGAAGTATTCACCGTGGAAGGGGAATATCTAAAAGCAATATTTTATATTTGAATAAAAATGTCTTCTCAACAAATCCTGGCCCATTCAATAATTTATAAATGTTCAAAATTTCCTTCCGCGAGAGTGTATTGTTATTCCAACAATTTGTGGTCGAATTACGAATACTTTTAAAAATACCTTTTCCGTTTCTTATTAGAATGGAATTTATCGGTCGATTGAAGTCTTGCACAATCGAGAGTAATTTTATAAAATCATGAACTTATTTGGTATTATGTATTTTTATATTTCATGTAAATATTACTTAAAATAAATTATTTATTTATCGGTCGGCAATTGGTTCTGCGACATTTTGTGACCAGCCCACTACTATTAAATAGTTTAGTTCTTTTACGGATTAAATAATTTCTGATCTTATCCCTAAGCGTGACCCCGAGCATAGCTCGCTCCATTGCGCGTTGAGTGGCTTTGAACTTTTGAACTAATTCCGCAGTCAATGTGCAGCTGCTGCTGCAATGTTAGCACGTAAGACGCAACATCTACTCAGAAACTAAGAATTAAAAAATATAGAATAAATAAAAGACTAAAATAAAGACTATCCCGTCTTAAGCTTGCCGTATGGTCAAGTCGTCATGAAGCACGGAGCCGGAGCACTCAATTGATTTGCATCGCGGACAAAGCGCAGAGCGGGGTATGCTGCACAATTCACTGCTGAAACTAAATCAGGGATTAGAACGCGAGTACGAATGAACGGGCACAATGGAATTTCTTATAATAAAAGAAAGACGCCATTCAGCTACGCTCCGGATGGTTGATGAGATTTTTTGTTTCCTCGCAATTGCCAAAGTTAAGCGTTGTGTTTGAAGTTTTGAATTCATAAACAGATGAATAGTGAGAACTTTGAATTGAATTAAGTGCAAAAATGTTGAAGCTAGGAAAGTTATGTTTTATGGGAAAGCGTCTTATGGGTAGGGTAGAACATTTAGAATCCTGGCCAACATTTATCTGATGTTTTTTAATTTCATATAGCATAGTTTTAATAGTGCTCAGCTGAAGCCATATTTTGTTCCAAATTATGTCAACACAAGAATTACCGCTTAAATAATCTACTTGTCAATCTTGTTGTTTTGGGAAACTCAGGGCATTTTTTAAATTATTAGTAAAAATAAAAACTACTTTAAAGTATAACACCATATGTGAAATGTGTCTTCGGAATTGAATCCTTTTCCCCAATATTCTCATCAACTTTCATTTGTTATGAAAGCTTGCAAGCTGTTTATATATCCATGTTTACGTTCTTAATTAGTTTAGATGTTGCGTTGCCTTTTTAAACATTTCTCCGTAATGGGAACACATCCCGTTAACCCGCCTGCTTATTACAATTATTAATACTCGCCTCTGCAATCACGAGGCTCAATAGGTGCTCACCTTCAGAATTAAAACCACTTAACTCAAAAAAGGTCTATTTTCATATTATTCGGTAAACTGACAGTAAAAGCATGCTTTTAAACCTCAACTCCTAACAGCTTTGACTTGGAATCTTCAAATAAAATCGATAGAATAAAAGTGGAAATAATTCTAAACTGGTTATGCCACAAAAATAAAAGAGATTAAACAATCACGTTTTTAGGAAAATTCTGCATGAATAATGCTCATTTTGGGGGGAAAAGCATTTATGAACCCCTGGAAGTCGGAGTCGGGAAGTCTAGAAACACTATCTATCCCGATATGACTGTCCCTGTGGTAAATATCTACCTATAGAACTCTCTATAGACACAAAAACTTATGAATATACACGTTTTTGCTTATAACCAACAAATTGAATATTTAACATAGGACTCTTTCATTTGGAGGACGCCTAAGCAGTATTAACTTAACACTCGCAAATAATATAACGTAACAATAGCATGCGGCTGGTGTAAATGAGTCCACGTTTATTATTCCTTTGAGGGAGACCCCTCTATATTGCCCTTGAGGACAACAGAATCGGGACTTAGTAAGGAAAACGTAAAAATATCTAATTGAATTTTTCATCACAGTCTGGTCTTTGGCGCTTTATTAAACTCAGTGGATCGAGCTGGAGGCAATCGGGCCGTTGATTTGCATTACTGGGATGAACGTCTCACAAAGTACGGCGCGGATTCCACTGTGAAGGAATTCAATGCACTCTTAAACTCCTTGGACTTTGTAACGGATCTAGATTGCTTACGTGGCAATTATGACTTGTACGAAATTTAATGTATCTTAAGACGATAGCTGTTAGTATCCGGCACGAGTCAGCGTTGGGTTTGCGTGGTGGGTGACGGCGTCATCTCCCTACTATAACTTGAGTGATAACGGTAGGTACTGAGTCGTCTAGGTAGGTACTACTGCAGTGCCAGATATCTTTCAGTAAAATAGTAGTGTTTTTCACTTCTGAGGTTCAGGATGAGACACTGTAGCTAGATACTAAAATTAACGGGTATGAGAGACCTAACATTTGTCGTCTCGGGTGACGGGCGCAGGTGGTTGTTGGATGCAGCGCAGTGTTGACGGGAAATAATGACTACTTACTGTTATAGTTTTTCTTCAACATCTGCATTTGTTATGATCAGGCGTATCACTTACCTCCAAGTGAGCGAACTGACCGTTAACTTATGCCATAAAAAAGATAAGGCTTGTGCCGTGCAGATGGACCCAAAACCAACTGTTTGAAACACCATGTGATGTAGTATTTGAGTAGTTGACTAATGCAAAATAATAATTCCCCGTAATTATTAAAATACTAAGTGAATACTTTATCTCTCTTTTAAAAATATACTAGATATTACACTACCGCCCCAAAAAAGTATCCACAAAAACGACATTATATCATAAAAAGTCATATAAAATATTATTGCAGACCCACGTTTAATACGAAGACAAGATGAGATTTTGACGAGGTGATCGAAGATGTCCCGCAGGCTATGAGGCGCACTATTTATTTACTAAGTTCCCAAGCTATTAGTCTACAATAGAAAAAGCAAATTCAGTAATTTACCACTTCACGTCGACCGCAATAGGTCAAGTTGACAAAAAATGCGTCGCACGACGTTTGAGGATAAATTTTGAAATTGTAATAACTCAATTATTTTACTTAAATCAGTTTCAAAAACAGTTTAAATACAGTACATATAATACGGCCTGGTTTTTTAATCATGGGCCATCATCGTCAATCCATACGACCTAATATTGTACTCATGTTACGAAATGTTTTTATGGGAACCTAGTTCCATGTAGAGTTATCATAAAAGTTTTACAAAATAAATGATAAATAAATTATGTTTTATGATTGAGCCATGCGATAAGTTTTTTTAGTTCGTACATAATTCATTCAACTCAAACCCCATATTTAATCGATTTTTCTAAGTATATTTTTTCTTATTGCATTATATGATCATCATATGCTCATTAAACGTCACCACTGAAGGGCACTAGCCTACCAGTAAAGGGTCTATTGGGCTTAGTCATCCACGCGGGCCCAGTGCAGATTGGGCAATTTCACGCACAACCTTTCAATCTCTTCGTAGGCGTGCGCAGGTAACAGCGTCGGATAAACGAACATATAATTTTTAAAATTCGAAAAGACATTCGTAGGTACGAGTACGTGGCGCGATTTGAACCTGCACCCACCGGATTGGAAGGTAACAGTCCACACCAATGAGCCGACGCTGAATTTATTGAAGATTATCCTACACGAATTAGTATATTTTATTATTATAAAATAAGTTTTAAAAGTGGATCAGTTCAAAACCTAAATGCGTAACGTCATACTTTGTTATTCCTTACAAAGTACATCGAAATACGTAATAATATGGACAATGTCTAGAAAACGGTAGTTAAAATGACGTCGCGTATTTGCATAGTTTTTTAAATAACCATTTGTTTACACTTTTGCCATTTCTTTCCTAGGTTGTTTGTAAACTGTTTCGTTGTATCACTTCGGAACAGGCCTTTAAAAAGAGGACAGCATTTTACGTTGTCATTTTGGTGAATTTATTTACATATGGGAGCGTTTACGTCTTTCTGGTACGTCTGCTTTTGTTTTGTGTGCTGTTTACGTCTTGTTCCTGTGAATATTTCAATGCACAAATCCGCGACGCAATATCGTTGGGCTTAAAAGAAATATTGGATTCCAGACAGAACACTATGACTTTATACCACGTTGTTGCTTTGATCTGTTAATATGCTGGCGACAGATATTGTTTACATTTATCCTTTGTGTAGCATACAAACATTTGGATAGCGTTTCGTGTTTTGTTTAAAGTATTAAAAAAACATTATTTTTTAAACAGAAAACGTATTATTCTTTATTCTTCTTTATTAATGCATATTCTCTATATTCTCATAATAATGTAATTATGTAATAAGAATGAACTATAAAAATATCATTTCCAGAATAACTTATCGAAGTGGGGTAATCCTTTCAATCCCTAAGCTTTATCCAGCAAAAATAGACGATGATATTAAAACTTACAAAATTACTCGACGCTCGATTGCTGATTTAACGGCTCCATAGAATTATCACGGCAAAATTCAGGAGGCTTATGATGGAAGTTATTGATATAACCACAGATATAAAGATGTGGGTTCCGTCAAAACTTTTAGAGAAATCTTGACTAATCGGTAGATTCAGGTGCATGTTAATGATAGCAATAGTAAATGATGACGCCAAGGAAACGGGCTTCCACAGGACAGTATATTGGTACCCGCGTTCTTCATAGAGTTGAGAATACCGCCCTCATCCCTCATATTTGAGTTAAATGCTACAGAGTGAGGTGCATGGTCAACTAGACAGCGGATTTGGCAGATAAAGTTTCTAACTTCGCCAGATTTCCCTGCAGCTAGAGAACGACTGCCCAATATGGTTTTGTGTCCAGTTGCATGCAGCACTAATTTGAGAGAAGATGGCGGCTGATAGCGATTAAGCTGTGGCCTGATAAGACTGCTGTCTGCAATGTGAACTCCAAGAAAAATATCTGAATATTAAGCAAAATATTTTTCTTCTAAATAGTTGTTAATATAAAAATATTCTGTCTTTCGGATAGAGAGTCAAAATCAAGTTGTGCTACTTCATAGTTATAATTTTCGCACCAATGTATAAATCTAGAAGAACTAAATCATATCTACCAGTATAGTAAGTATTGCTAAAATTCTTTATCATTTAAATTCCTAAATCTTAATAATACATATACATGTGCCCTGGAGTATCTACACATGTAAAATTGATGCTTGTAAAAAACATTGCAAACCATTTTCTACGGCAGACGGAAATATAATGATACAACGTCATATAAGCTTTCAAATAACGGGACAGTGAAAAATAGTACGCATACACCTTACAATTATACCCATCCGACAGACGACGGACAACTTGTCAACCCATCAAAATGTTCTACTAACAAATACCATACCCAAACTTTTCAATGTCCAAATTGTACCCGCACCCTTATTTCCACAGACGTCTCTGTATTCTTTATTCAGAGGGCAGTTTCATCACTTCAATTTCGGAATAATTTATCAAGTTGCGTCTAAGAATTGCATGCGCACGACCCAGCTGCGTTCTGTGTTCGCAATTTTTTGATCACCCTCCTACTACTGCATTGCTAGTGCAAAATAGTCCTTAAGCAAACTAAAGCGACGACTGAATGTGTTCCGATATAAATCAGTCAGCGTCACAAGTCCTGAGGAACAAATTGGAGGGAGAAAAGAGGGTGGAAGATTCCTAACCTATCTTAACACGGGATTGGTTTCGCAGACGATGTTTATGAGCAAGATTGATGATAAGCGCATTCACGTTTTGAATAACAGCATTTTTATTTGAAAAAATGCTTTTAGAAAGCGGTTTTTCGTTTGTAAAAAATACCCATTCCTACTCATGGACGTATAAAAATACGGACGGAGTCTCGCTAAAAAAAAAATGTGTCATAAGCCGGCCATTTTTTGTATGAATAACCACAAAATATTGAGACTTTGACGCGTATCTGTCAATGGAGCCAAAGATAATGGTAGGAAATTCATTAAAAAACATGGCCTGTGTTGTGAAATGGTGCAAAAATCGATGAACGAAAGGAAATCAATCCAGAAATTACGTACCAAATGTAAATAAACTATTCGATTACTAATTATAATTTAAGTATTAGTTTAAAATACTAAAATCAGTATACAAAAAATATTTGACAAAATGACATCATAGACAGCAGCTGTTATTTTGGGAACACATTTTATGTATTGACAGTCCGTCCGTATATTTTTATACGTCCACGTTCCTATTAAAAAAATAAATAACTTCATATAATACCTATTCATACATAATTGTAGAACAACTAGAAATTGTTCGGGTAACGTTCAATAATAAATTAACCTTATTTAAATGTCTCATTAAGTCCACATTTATTGATAATGGCCTAAGCTCGGCCGAAATCATCTCAGGTTTCGGATAATTCAAATGTTTCAACCTGAATTTTTTAACCAAACCAGAAAAAAATGTACAGTTACTTTTATAATGCAGTCTCCCCGTGGGATTCAAACCTACGACCCTTAGTTCACCCAGTGAACTTATCCCAATGTTCAGACCACTTAGACAAACAAAAAAATATTGTAAAAACAATTTATCTATAGTATTAGGTTACTTATTAATATAAAGTACGAGCAACGTTGAATGAGTTCAGACACGCAGATTAATTGCACATTTCAATTAGGTTATGCAATTAGTGCAGCGAAAGGCGGAGCCCGATATACGAGTAATTACGATATTGGTGACGGCAGATCGTTTAATGAATTACCCGATATGTAGGATCACTCTGTTTGAATTCCTAATGAGATATTATTCAACAATTAATATTTTCCTAAGCATCAGGCTCTCTGGCGGCACTAAATAATTATCAAGCAACTCTCTCACACTGTCTCCGTGGTGTAGTGGGTATGGCGATTGGCATAGATCGATATGGACCAGGAGGTGGTGTGTTCGAACCCCGCGGGGAAACGTCACCTTGTGTGATTTTTCCTAGTTCGGTTAGGACATTACAGGCTGAATCACCTGATTTTCCGAAAAGAAACATGGTTACGTGCTTCGGGGGGCACGTTAAGCCGTCGGTCCCGGCTCCAATCTTAGAATGGTAGTCACTTGTCAGCCAATCAGCATTGGGCCCGCGTGATGGATTACAACCCAATCTGCCTATAGTTCTGCTATGTGGGAAGGCTTGTTGCCTGCAGCGGGCCGTTATAGGCTAACGAAATTAATTTAAATTATTTTTTAATGTGATCATCGTTGGTAAGCATTATACGGATTGAAAACGTAATGACGTTCAGAAATTAAAACGAAGTAATTTACGCTTTCCGTGAGGTTTCAATCCACATGTTTTTGAGCAAAAAAATATTATTTTCATTAATCTTAACGTGTAGTTTGGCAATAATTAAAAACAATAAGCTAAATTAAGGTTTTAAAACTATTTAAATACTATAAGACTACCCCAGATATTTTGAAATGTGTGTTCAGCCTAGCAACACGTAAATTAATCAGGCACGTCTCCGCGGACGGGCACTTTTTACATTAATGAGATGAAAATAAAAATATTGTACGCTTTACGATTTCAGTAATTATATCGTCTGGGAAATCAAGGTTGAAATTTTAGGTAGGGCTTCAAAGATAAATAATTAAAATCATTGCCCGCTTTGAACGATATCTTTAATTTTGTTATTATAAGAACAAGTTAGAAATTAATTTGAAATGTCAGAAATTTAAATACTTGGGATATTTGATCATTCTTCAGAGGCTAAAACAAATCTTACGTAAATAGTTTAAGGTGGTTTCGGTTATCCTTTATGCTATAAATTCAACCAAGGAAAAGTTACGAATAAATAGAGAAAACCTAACTAACAATATTAAAAAAACATTTCATCAATTAAAAAAGCTCCAGTTTCCATTTTGCACCAATATCCCACTGGCTACTAGTAGTTCACCGTATCTTCTTTATTCTATGATTATTCCAGCTCTGATGACAGTGAAGTAATTACTATCACCTTTGCAAATTGAATTGGGGCCGTAACTTTGTTTTCGTTCACGTTTCACGTGTCGTCACGTGATGGGAACACGTGACCCGTTCGCGTAGCTACAGACATTTCGCCAGCAAACTTAAATGTACAAGGAAATAAGTTGCGAAATCAGGCCTGCTATTTTTACTGGCAAAAAAAAAAAAATTGTTGACAATTTATTTTTGAATACTTTTATTGCAATATTAATGTTTAATTTTTGAACCAAACAACCAGACAACCAGTCTACAAATTTCGCTCTAGGGCCCAGGGTACGGCTCAATGCAGAATTGACAACTACCGTCTTAAGGTAATAAGGGTCAATGTACTACGCGCATTACCGAACTTGGGTCTCCATATAACAATGCCATTGTAAAAGTTGATAAATTTGTGCTGAACCAAATGGGATAGGTGCAGGGAAATCACCTGCTAGGAATCGGTCTGGAAATCCTTAGGGGAGACTTTCGTTTGGCAGTGGACATATAAGGCTGTAGTGATCATAATGATGCTGAACACACTTACCGCTAGGTCATAGAACCCCCATTTTTTAATACAGTTTCATATTAAGTACGCGTATCTTCTGCCTGCTTTCTGGCAGAAAAAACCGTACCCTTGGCAAAATCTAAAATTGCTGATTCTGAGAGCTATGTTAAGTGTGAAGTTTATCAATCGGGGTTGTTTTTATACATTTATGATTGTCAACATCACGGATTTAGGGTGTAATAATAAATAGCGTCGAATAGCGTTTAGAGCGTCGGTGGCTCAGTGGTGTGGACTGTCGCCTTGCTACCGGGAGGGCTGAGGTTCAAATCCCGACACGTACCAATGTATTTTCGAATTTTCGAAAAATATATGTACGTTATCCGACGCTCTTACGGTGAAGGCAAACATCGTGAGGAAACCTTCATGCACGCCTGCGAAGAGATTCGAAGGTTGTGTGTGAAGTCGTCCAATCCGCACTGGGCCCGCGTGGACGACTAAGGCCTAATCACCCTATACGGGTAGGCTCGTGCCCCTCGGTGGGGACGTTTAATGAGCTGATGATGATGAATAAATAGCACAAAAACTATTTTAAGCGCTCAGCTACAAAATGATATAAACCCTAATAATGCTCAGTTCAATGGTTTATTGTAATCGAGAACTGATTTTTAAGTAGAAAGGTTATTTAAGTATAAGCCAATTGTACCAAAATGATACCATTTGCATTCTTAAGCCTCATAATCCTCATCCGCTCGTCCTCAGCCCGATGGACCGACGACTTGCGACACGAGGTCCGTAATATCTAGTGCTAAATGGGTGAGACCTATCTCATATAGCAGGCTGCAATATTATGAAAGGAGAGAGTTTGAAAATTGATTTGAAGTACATAATTATGCGGTTAAATTTCACAAACCTGCAAACATTTACACAATAAAACAGTTCAGATTAAATTGTTTGCCCTTGGAAGATATCTAATGTTTACGTAAAAACAGAAGCTCTTACTTTATGGCTCTACATTAGCCTTGAAGATCTCCTAGGAATATAATATTGCCTCGGGTTTAGAACCAATTGAAGCAAATTATGGGCTTTTAGGTTCTATTGTAACATTTCGTTTGTTTTTTGTGAGCAGCCTCGATAAGCGAATCACCCCAGGATTTATAGAGGTATCACTCAAATGACCATAAAACTTGGTGAATGAGGGTCTCCTTAAATCGCTTATTGAGGCGTTTTGTTTAACGCGATTTATTGTTGAATTTGTTTAGCTTCCCATCACGAATGACTAAATTGAGTTTTTCGTTAAGCCCGCATTGGTTTTAAGATGGTACATACAATTTTTATTTATTTAGTTCTTTAATGTACTTAAATCTAACTAAACGACCCATTTGGTATTACCGTACCGGTAGTTCCGGGTACAGGGACAGTGCATTGATTACATATATTTTTACTGTGCGTGAACATGTAAGTATTGTTGTATATGTATTTACAAAGAAAAAGTATTAAAGAATTACTTTTTCCCCTTAATACAAGCTCCTCATTTAAACTGGGGCTATCTGAATGTCAGTGTAGCTATATTTTTGTAGTAACTCTAAAAATCAGCATTGAAAATTACTTTTTCCTGTTACAACAAACAGTTTGTATAGGTATTTAAATAGTTTAACTTCATTAAATATCGCGACTTTGTCCTTGTGGATTTTAAAGTAGTCCTTCGGCTAAGCTAACAGGCACTTGTTGCGTCCACTATCTACCTTACTATCTATCTATCAGTGAAAGCATCGTCAAAACTGTGTTTTTATTATCGTAATAATTGCAATTTAATGTGTCCTATTTACTCGTATACCGCCAAAAATATGCATTGTAAGAGATACTCATTGGGAAAATCGCACGTCTATGTTTAAAATGAAACGTATACACTCAATCGATTGTGTGTAACTAAATGAAGTTCAATGCAACCACAGCAATTCCAACTTTAAAACCGCCTGTAAAAGTTGCAGTCAAACTGCCAAATTAGGCTTATCCCGAGCACGAACAAAATTTTGCGACTATGCACAACTCGTCGGAAATTCTAGCGTTTACGCAGATCAGATTTAAAACGAGAATTGTGGGTATCTAAGTTGTTAAACTTATTTAAGCATGGGCTCTTAATTAATTATTATTTTTAATTAATAGCTAATAAACAATTATTTTATTGAGATCAAATTTCCGTGTAATTTTTGTGCTATGGCGTTGTTCAGTTTCTGAAAGAACTCGTTACCTTGATTTCAATATTACAAAGATCCGATGAGTAAGTAGCATCAAAACAGTCGAACTTTTTAAAATTAAACCTGTTAATAAGTCGTTGATAAGATAATTATTAGTTTCCAAAGGACCGTCCATATCAAGACTAGGCCTCTCTCGGCGCCCATCTTACTTCCTCATATCCTAAAAGACACGTATGGGCTTTTTTTGTAAAACTGAAATTATAAACAGTAGTATGTTAAGTAGAACTAGCGGGTACAGTTCTAATAACCGTAATTAACGTGTCGATTATGCGAAAGAACGTATCAAGCAAGTTTTCTATTGACACATGATTTGAATATTTCAACAGATTGAAACCGGCGCTTATTCATAGACATCTGTCGAATTCATTATTGAAATTATCTCCGACTCGTTCCGAATAACCGTCGAAGCGTGCCCTTAAGCCTAGTTTAGCAAGACAAATTATTCCAGTCAAGTAATGGATGGGCTGTGTATACTCAGCCTTAGCGACTTTATCAACGTAACTAGCGGGGTTTGAAAACAAACATCCTTTCAATGAAAACATACTATCATAATGTATACATCGTCTTGATTTCGCAAAGAAAACTGACGTGAAATAACGTTTATGTTCTTATGCCGAGTGTTACCAAAGTCCCAAAACCCCCTCTATGTTATCCTATGTCTTATATCTGTTTGAAAGTAGTGGTATCACTTAACATTAACTGAACCAATCTACCTACCCATCAAATAAAATAATAAATTGGTTGCACATGCATAAATAATCTATACAGACATAAATAAAACTCAGAATAGATTTAAAACTCTGATTAGATTACTGCACGGTTTAATTTCGCACGCACCACCGTTAACTTCCAGACATTACAGTAGAAAGGTCATGACGAAAGTAATGCCCATATTAGGTCACACATAACAACGCTATAGATGAAATCGTAAACGTCTTTGACAGCCTACCGTAAAAAAATGACAAAAGGACTTCATATGAAGATTCCTCTTTTTATTTAGGTTACCACGAGATCGTAAATTGCGACGCTTCCGAATAAATCGTACACCTTAGTATTGTTATCTATTTTGAAAAACTTTTATTATCTTTTCCCTGTTTGGTAAGGGAATGTAATAATTTAATAATTTTAGCGGATAGTTATATTAGTATTCCGATGTGGAAGGCGCAGGTTAAAATCTCGCACGTGAAGGAAAACATCGTGAGGAAGCCTGCGCACGCCAACAAAGAAATTGAAGCGTTGTGCGTGAAGTCTGCCAATCTGCACTGGGCCCGCGTGGACTACGACCTATACGGGTAGGCACGTGCTCCTCGTTGGGGACATATGAGCTGATGTGATGATGATGAAAATGCCACTTTCTTTTCGGAAATGAGACGGTAGACGCTGGTCGAAGACACTGTTTATTGAGTATATGTGCCTGACATCGGAGAGACCCTATTTCGGTATGAGACTGTACATTGACTGTGAGACATTTTATCGTTTAAAACCTTCAATTGTCTGAAAGCCTTATGTAATGTGTCAGGAAATAACAAATATTTAACAATTTGGCCTAGGGAGCCGCCCTTGTTTGCTGATAGACTGTTAGGAACACTTTCTAGAGACTTTCTGTGCTTTGTTTGGCACGGAATTCTTTATTTATTTATTATTTACTTGATACTCATCCACTTTAACAGATACACAATAAAGTGTTAACCATCGACGATATATAAAATAAAACA
Source organism: Leucinodes orbonalis (assembly GCA_019425675.1). Classification (NCBI taxonomy): domain Eukaryota; kingdom Metazoa; phylum Arthropoda; class Insecta; order Lepidoptera; family Crambidae; genus Leucinodes; species Leucinodes orbonalis. The sequence goes on along the minus strand of PQWD01002271.1, from coordinate 15,551 downwards.
CGATGTATACTGTACAAAGCTACCAAATCCGCCATTACATCGCGATTGCGCAACACATAAATCTAAAAACAGCTTCGGAGAACGCGAAAGATATGAAGCAACGATCTAGCTACCAAATATTTATAATAATTGTTACAAAACGTGACGTCGTCGGGATCTCGATAAAGCCCAGCGTCGAACGCTTATGCCAGCTCCGAGGCTCAAATCACGTAGGATGGGATTTTCCTGCTACCCGTTGTTTACTGCGCCAACTGATCTGTTCAGTAATACGTAGGTATTAAGTCTCAATCATTAATACTGGCCAAGGTTTAATTACCTTATCAATATTTATTTATAAGCCCTATATTTTATTAGTCGCTAAGTTGATTACTACTTCTTGATTCTCAAAGTCTAAATCTGGGGGCACGGCAGTGCCCCCGCCAAGTCGAGCGCGAAGCAAACACTGCCGTACCATCCTTTACAGGATCCATTTCGCCGCATTTTCAGGCCCCGATTTGAGAACCTTTAGATAATACCAGAGCGCTGAATTTTCGTCATCTAGTAAGATATAATAACTTACTTAAATCAAATTTCAAGTCTGTAGGTCATTTAGTTCCGACGTTAGGCGAAAGCAAAGTTTCGCATTTTCGACAGACACTCACTCACTCACTCATGATCATCAAAATACAACTAGTACTTCCCATTAACTCAAAAAGCTGAAATTCGGTATAGAGTTAGGGTTTAATGGCTACATAAAGGGAAAACTATGAAAACTTCGAAAATCGAAGATCTGGAGTACCTGGTGACCCTGCTTAGATAACAAAATCATCAAATAGAACTAGTACTTCCCATTAACTCACAGAGCTGAAATTTGGTATAGTCAGGGTTTAATGGTTACATAAAGGGAAAACTATAATACTTGGATAATCGAAGATCTGGAGAACCTGGTGACCCTGCTTAGATAACAAAGAGCCCAGCCAAACTAAGAGATTGACATACCGCCTTTAAACATATATATGCACACAAATATTTGTAGGTACTGACCGGGATCGAACCGGGAACCCTTGGTGTAGTAGCCGACGTTTCAACCATTACACCCAATGGGTCGTCTAATATTCTTTCAAGTTTCTACAAAAAAAAGTAAAATCCCACCAAAAACATTCTGTAAAATCTAGCCAAGTCTCGATGGAGCTGCTTGATTATCTCTAAAAAGTAATTTTGTGGTCATTGAATTTGTTTGCCGTCCACTTGCCACTGCGTATGTACTGGGGTTTGATGAAAACTTATACTTTCCGACGGTCCCGCCCGCTTTTGTGTGACTTTAAATATTTCGCAAGTTTCCCGACTCTTGTGTTTGCATGGGAAATTTTAAACTCAAAATAAGATTGGAATGGATTTTTGCGTGGTGGTCTGGACCGGAAAGTCGATTACCCGGAGTTGGTTGACCTTTTTGTTACAGCTTACGTACCTACTCGTACTTAAAAATAGATGATGGAAACTATCCAGTATATCCATACTAACCGAAATAAGTACTTAAAATGAGGTAACTATTTACTGCAACAATTTTTGCAAATAATAATTATTATTCAGCTAGCTTTTTGAGATTTGATAAAATATTAATTATGAGCCAATATATTTTTATGACAATTCGTAACATACTATTTAAATATTACTTTCTGATCAAATTGCATTTTTACAATATTGCTTCTACAAATAATCAATAAAATCTGTCTTTATACTTTACCAAAAAATATATCAAGCGGACGTGTATGTAACGGTAACACGACGTGCGACGAGGTTGTTTATTCAAATTTGTTATTAGTCGGTTATCCCGCAAGTTTGATCGCTTCGCCGCTGCCCCCGGGAACACATTTCCCCTCAATTAACTATCTCGTGTTCATAACGCAACTAATTGAACTCGATTCGATGCTTTAAGCTATGTGATATGTAATTTAAAAACGTTTTCCACTGGTTTAGTCGTGTTGGTTGGTCAAAAATAACCTATTAGATAGTTAACAGGGTTTCTGGCATTGAGATTAGCTCAAATCCCGCAAGAAGTAAGCAGTACTACAGACAACTAAATTGATGTGATGGCCACGTAGGTTGCAGCAAGACGAGTTCTAGAGTGAGACCGTGTCTTAGAATCGGATGGAGCGATTATTTGCGAAAGATCAAAGTTGGCGTATGGATGAGGAGGAAGCGGAGTACTGAGATATGTGATACTTAATGGGGAAGACCTTTGACAAAAAGTGGATTATGATAGGTTTAAGAGAGAAGCTGAAATCTTCTTCTTCTTAGCGTGTCGAAGGCAAACACACATTCAAATTTTAGCGGCCCAGAAAGCAGCCACAGCGACAGCATTATCTGACGCTGTCATTAGGTCCTCCGCGTGCAGCTGGAAGGGCACGCCGGGCACGATGTCAGATGGGCCATCGTTGGGCCGAACCACAAAGGCAATCAATGTCCTCACCATCCAAAAACCCCATCTAGCCAAATTTTCCCTGCTGCAGCCAGTCTGCGTCCGAAGCCTATTCAGAGATCTCCAGATCGGCCACGACAGCTCATGCCCAGGAGGTAAATCCGAGAGGGAACAAAGGGAACCGGAATACTGGAACCAATCTTTTGCACGCCATAGATTAAGTCTCGCTAACTCGGGGTCAATTGAGAGAGAAATAGTCCTCTTTATAAGCTGTTACGACTTTTAACCTCTGGGCAACAGGAATGTGACCGAACATTGGGTGCCGAGAGTCGCTATCCATCTTAGCTCTTTCGAGAGAGCTAGCAACACCTCTGCGAATCCTGGGGGAGCTATTCCTGCCAGTGGATAAGTTGGTTGATCGGCGTAGGCTTGAGACAGCCTGTTATGATTCGGCTCGTCTCATTTAAGGCTACATCCACTAGCTTTGCATGGGCAGAACGTTCCCAAACAGGCATGCGTACTCGCCCGCAGAAAAGGAGAGCGCCAAACTGACGTTCGAAGAACATGGTGAAGCACCCCATTTGGTGGTAGTAAGGCGCTTCAGCATGTTGTTGCGAGCATGTACCTTTTTCCTTATATTCTGGCAATTTTTCTTGTACGTCAACGATCTGTCTAGCATAATGCCAAGATACATCGGTGAGTCATTGTGAACAATAGGAACGCCCTGCCATACGATGTTCAATCTACGGCTGGCCTGGCTATTACACAAATGGAAAGCACACGACACAGTTTTTTGAGGGATTAGGTTTGAGGGAATTATCTTTGTAATAGCAACTTAGGTTAGTTAGCGCTGCGAGAGATTAGCTTCAACCTCCTCAAAGCTATTTGCCTGACAGGTAAGCGCAAGATCATCTGCATATAAGAAGCTGAAATTTCAAACATCTACTCGTAGTAAATATAATGGTCCTCTGCACCAACAAGTAATTTGATATATGACTAAGACAGCAAAAAAATTAAAAAAAGGAACCGGCTAGAGCTACAAAGATGCAGAAAGTATTTATAAGCAAGTTACATTTATGTCTGTCTAAGATTTAATTCGGTTCAATAAAATATTGTAATTAACGCTGCGTGGATCAGGAAGGAATACATTTGTGCTGGAATGTAGCCATAAGACTTTGAAGATAGTGAACGCGACCAAGCGCCGATTTCAGTGAACGCACCCCTTTACCCGCTCTCTGTCTGTCGCAATCCGTCAAGTGCTATCGTTGTAAATTATTTATCTCCATATTACGCTAACTTTTTACAAATTACTGTCTTTCCTTCAATTTGTCACTCTTTAATCCGCGAATGCCTTGGGTATAAACGCTAAGCAGTGAACGAAAACCTCACTATTATGGAGTAGGGTCTATCGCTAGCAGTGCACTGTCGCGGGCAGGTAAAGTCAAATTATTTAATTTGTTATAACAGCGAAGGTAAAAGCATGTCATAAACAAAAGTGCACTATAATCAACTAAAAGCGTTCATTGCAAAGTGAAATATCTAGTATTATGACTTGGCTTTCTTGGAAGACAAACCTAGACGCTTCAAATCACAACAGTTAAGTAGTTCACTGACGTCATAGTATGGGGTGACTTTCATAAATTCATACTAATATTGTATGAATATAATGCGAAAATATATCTGTCTGGTTGTTACGCTTTCACGCCTAAACGGCTGAATGGATTTTGATAAATTTTCGTATGGTGATTGGTAAATGGTATCCGGAGACGGACATAGGTATTTTATCTAAGTCTAAGCCCCACTTCACTAAAATGGTGTCGGGAGTTTGTATGGATGGAGCATTCCACATTTTTAGGGTAGAAAGCTAAAATTGGTTTGTGGACTGTTTGTTGCTGACAAAAAATCTTTCATACTTTTTTTCTAAAATTGGCTCCCAAAGCCTTCTCAAGGTAGGAAGCCAAAAATTTATGAAAAAGCGTATTACATCATCTATCGTAAAACCAATATTTGGTTTTCTTAACCAGGAAAGGGGAGCATTGCTATTGCAAATTTATCGCGAGCGAAGCCGTCGGCAAAAGCTAGTATTATTTATATTCAGCATTTATCTTGTAAATCGTATCGGTAGCGCGCAACATGGTACGATACGATGGCTTAATGTAATCGAGCGATTTACGATCACTATTGTTGTCTGTAGGGCGACATTTTCGAATAAAAGTAACGATGAAACTTTAGTTCGGAACGATATGCGTCGATGGCGTCCTTCTAGAGGTTGTGAAATATATCTATCTGGGCCAAACCATCCAATATGGCCGGCATAACTTCGAGAAGGAGGCTACTCCTGGTAGGAGGATTCAGTTGGGCTGCTACGTCATGTTCTAACGTTAACGATTCCGCAATGCTTAAAGACGAAATACTTTGAGCAATGCGTCCTATCCTTGTTAACATACTCAGCTGAGACAAGGACACTGACTGCGGGATTAGTTCACAAGTTCAAAGTCACTCAACGCGCAATGGAGCGAGCTATGCTCGGGGTCTCTCTTAGGGATAAGATCAGAAATTATTTAATACGTAAGAGTACTAAAGTTACCGACCTAGCTGGAATAAATAAATTATAAAGAAATTATTATCTGTAATGAGTTTTTAAATAGCTTCTATTGTGATGACATTGATAAGTACCCATGGGATTTCCACATACTAAATTCAGTTGTAAACAATTTTAATTTATATAGGGGAATACCAGTTAAATTAATTGTTTCCTGAAACTGCTTTGTGTCCGTATTTATCTAGATATCATATGGAACGTGTAGTTAGGACGCAGGTTAATTACAGTCTGTGTTGTCACACTCGAACACAGTCCGTAGTCGCTAAACATCGCGTCCTGTGGGACGGGAAGTGTGAATACTATCATTTGAGTCAAATATTTGTTGGGGCATGGAATTTGTTTGGCCATCAGGCGAAACGTGATCCAATCACGAATTGGTGAGGTGTAAATAATATGTTTTTTAGCAATTGTTTGAGGGACTAATTTCCATGACCCTCTTTTTTAAATTCGTATTTACAGTAATTTAGTTTAGTCAACAAAAGTTGCAATAACGTGATCCGTGATCACGTGATCCGTGATCGTGATAACGTGATCCGTGATCACATCATTAATTAGTTGCCACTATGCAATAGTAAAAAAAAAAACATTTGAGTAAGGTTTAATCCAATCCTCTGTTACAACTGTATGTATGGAATTGGAAGGGCTGCGATCCATGTTATCGAGTCTACTTAGAAATTCTATAAAACTTAACCACTGTCATAGCAAGCTTTGGTGTGATTGTTTAAATGTCACGCATTACAGCCCAAATTCCGAGCTCTTTACCCATGCAGCAGGACAATGTTTGTGCTCGAATATGTCTATTTCAATTACTTTCGGTATTTTATTTTAAAATGTTAGGGGAATATTATACTAAAATATAATGTAAGTAGTAAGTAATATAAAGTTCACATATTTCAAGTTAGTCGCTTAATTTACTGCTTATTATATTTCTTTATTTCATTTATTGTGTACAAGAAATTGTCATTCGTTTCTCAGTACGTTAAAATAACATTTTTTTTACAATCAAAAGTCTTAAATGGTTTGTTAATAAACTACCTAAAGGAAAAAAGGTACTTATGTGAGTATGAAAACTATACATTTTATTTGACTGATCTCTCTACGCGTTAGTTACTCTCTCGCCCTATTTTATTTAGCCATTAACAACTTCGACACAAGTAAATATTTTGTGATATTTTGTTCAACTCATCAGTAAATTACTTTTCAACATGAAACCCGATCGGTCGATAGTTAGACTAGCATTGTTATCTTTTCTATATTTCCTACATAAGTGCTACCTCATCGAAGACCATTTTATAAATCCTCCAAAGTCCAACTTGCTTCTGCAGCTGAGTTTATTTCAGTGATCTGATCGATAAATGTAAGCTCGTACCCAACCCTAATAAATCCGAGCTGACCGCTCTTCATTAATTTCCCTCCTGTCAAGTGCGTATCTGAAATTGTTGATGTTTTGCACATGTTTTGGCCCCAATTTATTGAGTCCAATCATTCGTAGACCTAAAGTTATGCGGTTCACTTGTTATGATTAATAATGGTGGATAAATAAAAGTTAATACCGCCCTGATAAGCGGTAACTGCCTGTACGTGTGGTTGAGTTTGAAAAATAAATGGTATAGTTACTGAGAGCTTATCGCTATAAGTTACTAAGACACTTTTTGTAGCTGAGAAGGGGTACTTTCCTTGATGAGAATATTAAAATAAGCAATCTGAGCTTTAGTTACCTAATAGAGTCCGTATTACATAGCCTGTGTGAGAAGGTACTTAAATCTCAACTATCTTTCTATTTCTCCCGCCGAAATCGTTGTATATTTATGCTTTTGTTATCGCTTATTCCGGCTTAATAGTCGATAATCCTATTTAACCTATCGCAGTCCACTGCTGGACATAGGTCTCCCCCATTTCGCGCCAGATATCCCGGTCCTCTGATTTCCTCATCCAGCCTCCACCAGCGACCTTTCGCAAGTCGTCGGTCCGATAATATAGAAAGTTAAATTGATTTCGTGACATAATGAGCCATGTGGTGTGCAGATTAGTATGCAATTGTCACCGACTCTATACTCTTTCCGCGATTGTTGTTAGATAATGCTTATGCACGAAACTTTCAGCTGAGAATGGATAGCAGCGCTCTTTTACTGAAAATAATCTTCTATCGACAATATAAACAACTTCTTGTTTATCTTGTACTCATAAACATTACTTTATGTATAGTCGTTAATTCAATTAATTGGCTTTTTATTTTTTTCACTTTCTTTATGAAAGCGAATAATTTCAAACATTCAACTGAAACTGAAAAGCGAAATTAAGTTACACCCTAACCTAACGGAATTGTTTTTAGAATAATACAATGGAGGATCTTCAAATTCATCTACGGGTCCCGAGATAGAATAACAGACGCAATATAAACTTTTCGAGGGAAAAAATATTAGTTTTCGGTAACTCGAGTTTACACAGGACGAAATGGGAACAAGAATTGTTTCTACGTTCCTAACTTAAACATAACGTTGTCGTTTTACGGTTTATCTTCATTATGAGCTCGTGGAATTATTTTTAAAACGAATACTTTCGTGAACTTAATTTGTTTTTCTTTAGTCACTCCTCCAAAAGAGGACCTTTTTTGAACTAAGTTTGTTAAAGGAAGCGCGGCCGCGGGTCAGTATTCAAAAATTGTTTTGATAATTTTTGATTTTAGATAATATAAATATCACTTAGACTAATACATTTAATAAACATCTAGACGTTTTAGGAGTTAGCAGCAACAGATGAAAAATAAGTAAATTTCTCTGGAATGTTGTTAATTTGGTAAATTAATTCAATTTCAACATGGCGGAGTCACCAATATTTTGACTGTTACCTGCCCTTCATGTCTAGAGCGTGTTAAAAAGGCAACAGATGGTATATCAGATGTATCGCTCTCCCAAGGGAGAGAGCGATACTCAATAATCTTTAATCTTTAAAGTCCACTGTGGAACAAAGGTACCTTTCGTTTTCGACAGTTATGCTGGTCCTCCATTTATCTCATCAATCCTCCACTAGTGACTTTTCACAAGTTGTCGGTTCATCGGGTCGATTTTCGTAATTTCATTAATGTTAGTGAGACGGTTTAAACTTAATAGATATTTTTTTAAATTATCTACCATACCATAGTTGTTCCTGATAGCTAATGTCCCAAATGATACCATGTACTTCCAACTATCATCCGATTTACAGGGTATTCTTGGTAAGAAAACTTTCTTCATCCAACCACTTAAAAGGCTACGTGTCACCTGTAGGTACCTACATTACGTTACAAGTGGTATTACAATTTGCCGGGCTCCCACCTAAGTTAAAAGGGCACGTTTGGTATATCGAAAACCCATTTAAGTAATTTGAGGTGAACCGAAACGACATTGTCGCTTAGTCGATTCAATCCTACACGACCGCGGCGGGGCAACACGCCGATTTGAATTTAAGCGATTTTATGGGCGCCATTACGCCACGTTGTGACCAGACTTAGACTGGATTAATGTACGTAACCTGCTCTATTCTATTATGTGGATTCGATTTAATTCGATTAATATCAAGTGCTTATCTATAAAGGGGTTTCGGCGGGCATCGTTCGGTGGCGGCGTTAACCTAAATTATGCTATATTGAAATTGACTTAATTTTTATTCTAAATGATGCTTAATCCCAATTGAGTAACAAGGCTTAAAAAAGCTCATTAATCTTGTCTTCTGTTATAATAAGCAAAGCATCAATCATAAACCTAATGCCGAGTTTTGTAAATATCATTATTTCAGTGAAATAGTGGTCCCTGGGAAGGTATGGTACGATACCGAAATTTATATATAGTTTTTGTTAAAATTTTCTTATTGATAATTTCAGTCATACAGCCGATATTTGGTCATTGCAGCAGTTGCTTACTTATATAATCGTACAATCGGCTTTATTTATTTTATTTAATATTATGTTTTCTCGTGGGGGGCACAATATTTACACAGTGTAACATGGAGTGTGCTAGGTTTAAGTCATAGATTTAGAATTAGCGCGCTAAGCGTGGGAGTGAGAGGTCCTTAATCTAGTACAAAATGCCCGAGAGAAAAAGAGACAGCGAATAAAGGATTATATGTTATTGTTTTTGCGAGTTAGCGGCCCGGTGTGTTGTCAGTGTCAGTGAAAATTGTGAATATTATTGCCAATTGTTCTATTAATATTGTAATTATTACTTTATACAATTATGGTGTCGTGTGCTGTACCTGGATGCAACGCTACTAGGCGAAATAATCCGAATTAATATACTTTTCACTGGTAAATAAGATTTTATCATTGGAATTTTACGAACCATTTTTTACTTAATTTCAGCTAGAAATTGGCTTATAAACACAAGTTTTCACTATAATTTTGATTCCCATTTATATATTTGAGAAAAAATAGTGTTTATTATTTAAATTCGCGAAAATAATGTATAAAATAACAAATTATTTGTTTACGCTAGTGCTTGACAAAACGGTGACGTCATTACAATCGATAAAAAACTTGAATAGTTTTTTAGAAGAATACACAACATAAATATTGATGATTTCGTCTACTTATGTAAAAATAACATTATTTATACATAGTTTTACTTACATATTGGTAAATAAATGTCGATGTCCTCAGGTTTCCACACAGTTCACCATTGATGGAAAAATGGATGCGGACTTAAAATAGACCAGATTAAACTCTTAATAGGAACTATGCTTATCTTAGAATTAAACACGCAAACGAAATGTTCAATTAAGCAAGGGAACCATACGAACACATCTCAAAAAAGTGTTATATTGAGAGGGCAATAAATAAAATCATTTAAAAGTATTGAGTTAATTAATTTACTGTATCTATACTGATATTATAAAGCTGAAGAGTTTGTTTGTTTGAACTCACTTATCTCAGGAACTACTGGACCTTTCAGTTTTAGATTTCTTATTTATCGATAAATGATAAAATTTGTACTAAAAACAATAGTAGTGGAGCAGTAAGAAAGAATGATTGATTTTTTTTCTTACATAGACCTTTCCGCTGCGTGCGCTGTGAAAACGGTTAAAGTTTCGCAAAAGTCGTGTATGAGAGTTCTAAAAAAGACCGTGACAGCATGACAGAATGTCATATCTTTAAAGGTTAGCTCACAATAACTTCTTAAATTTATCTAAAATAATGCATTATTTGCGAAGGTGTTTTCATAAACATAGTATTAATCCCTATACAAATAAATATGTTATTTATCACAGCATTTAATTTAAATGAATATCTCAGTTCCTCCGAGCTCAGGGGTAATTGCAGTTATTAGCTCAAAGTTACTCAGTACTGGCCACCATCGGTCACCGTCGTTATAAGTTGTAAACAATTATAGGTTTGCTTATGATTCAGATTCATCAGGATTAAAATACCCATGATTTTCTTGGTTTCTGTACGAAAAGAGACCGCCCGTTGATTTACATCACAATCGATAATAAGAACTTTTGGCGTGGACAACACTATTTGGAACTTACACATAGACATTCACCAACACATATATACTTCAATATTTTTGTCATGCCTCTAAGCCACCTTTGTGTATCTTGTATATACTATATCTATGGTTTAAGTGATAGATAATATACCTTTACCGTCCCTGTTGGTTGACTAATATTTTGGTTCTACATTTCACGCAAATCCCAACACAGCGAAGAAGCGAGCCATTTTTCGAAATATAAAATAACGGGTTTAGATTTCTTATAAGAAAATAAGCAAATTTACATATACCTGGGTGATAACAATTTCAGCTGGAATACGTACAAATGTATGCATATGTCGTAAATCTCATATCTTTTAATCTTGTATCCAATTTCTTACATATAGCAGTCGTCGAGGTACAAATGTGATTCTAACTTAAGTCTGAGAGACGTAATTTATTTCCATGTGATACATTACGGCGCCGGAGGGCGCAGATACTTTTTCTAGTTATTATTTGAGATAACCCAATGTGTTGATAAAAAGATGATACATTTCATTGTATCTTTACACAGCTTGAATATGTTTTTGCTATTACGTTGGTTGTATTATATAATCAACTAACTGAAATCATCACTACCTACGTTTTGTCGAGTAGCTTTAGTGAGTTTTATAAACAAGGAGACCAATCTATAAAAACAGGTCAAAGTTTTAGAAAAATACTCATACCTAATACTTCTAACTTCGTTTATGTAAAGCCTCTATTTAGACAGTCAGACCACAAAGTCTTTAAAAGAATCTTTTTTTAGAAAAAAAAACATGAAAAAATTAATGATTACGTAATGTCTTTGTTTATTGTTACTATTTTGGGGCTCAAAACAACCTGAGAGCTAGTTTCTACTAAGTCTATTTCCGACTATGGACTGTGATAGAGATTTGTTAAAAATACTTACGTAAAAATATTAAATTAAAATTATGTATACATAGTAACTATACCTACATCACAAAATATTGCTTTAATTTAATATAAAATACATTTCTTTTCAAATGACTCCACTTAAGAATCCACAGAAAAATAAAAATAAGAATTTACAAGTCCGCAAAGACACCTGAAAAGGAGTTCCATTTAAGTCGGAATGCTATGATTTATTTATGAATTTGCGCTTAACCTTAGAAAAGGACGCCACAAAGTCGAAAGGGCATCGGTCAGCAATAGAAAAGGAATGACAACGATCATCCTTCATTGAATATTATAATATTCACGCTTGACTATATTCGTGTTTACGTAATAATATAAAGCTATTACTATGAGCATCGATACCTCATTGGTGTGAACCGGCCCTCTATTAGTATACCTTCTGATATGGGGGGCGCAGGTTAAAATCCCGCCGCGTACCTATGTATTTTCGATATACGTTTATCCGACGCTCTTACAGAGAAGGAATACATCGTGAGGAAACCCGCGCAGGCCTGCGATGAGATTTTCAAAATTGAGCGACTTTTGACAGCTTATTCGCACTAGGCCCGCGTGGGCGACTGAGGCTTAATTACCCTTTACGAGTAGGCTCGTGCCCTTCAGTGGGGACATTTATGGGCCGGTGATGACTATGATACGAGTATGTATCAATTACTTTGATTGAAATGACGCTGTACAACAGGAGACACTAATGCACATAATATTCTATAAATAACATAAAAAAAAATAATTGAGGTGTTTACCCCTCTAAGCGATCAAGATTGCGGAAAAAAACCGACCTGAATGCAGTGGTGGCGGATTTGAATCGGGTTGATTGGTCGCTGGTCGTTAATTCGGAATCTGCTTCAGAAGCCGCTAAGGAATTTATGTCGGTCATTTCAGCCATTTTTGACAAACACACAAAGGAAATAAAAATTAGCCGTTCAAAATTTAATATACAAGAATGGATGTCACCTGGTCTGATAAGGTGTGGTAAGCATAAAGATAAATTGCATGCTGAGGCACGCAAGCATCCAAATGATCCTGTAAAATCACTTGTTTATACAAGATATAGAAATTTCTATAGGGATTTGCTACGTCGCCTAAAAGAAGATCATAACAAGAAAGAGATACTTGAGAATAAGAAGAAACCACGTCCTCTCTGGGAAGCTGTTAAACGTATCACACACTCTGAACGTAAGACGAGTAACTCTTATGAGTTGACAAAAATCGTTGACGACCCGGTGAAGTCTTTGAATAGTTGTAACGAATTCTTTTCCACAATTGGCCAACGTCTAGCAAACAGCACCCTCGATCGTTTGCAAGAAACAGAAGACTCTCTGGCATCCAAAATAAAAGTTCCTTTTACGCCGTCTAACTCCTTTTATATGCAGCCAACTGATGTACATGAGGTTGCATCAATTATTTCGACTCTTGACAACAAAAAAGCTCCTGGGCTTGACAATCTCAATAACAGGACAGTGAAAACGATATCAGAAAGCATCGTGCACCCACTTACTTCAATTATAAATCTCAGCATTAGTACCGGGGAATTTCCTCAAATATGGAAAAAATCTGTAATCACACCAATCTACAAGGGCGGGCCCTGTCTTGATCCTGGTAATTACAGACCAATTTCTTTACTGCCCATATTCTCTAAAATACTAGAACGATGCGTAAATAAAAGACTTATTAAATTCTTAGAGGATCAGAAATTATTGTCCAATAATCAATATGGTTTCCGTAGGGGGGAGGTGTTGCGAAGACGCAGTCTCCAGATTGATTAATTTAATCACCACGCAGCTAGATACCGGTAGGACTTGTATTGGAGTATTCTTAGACCTTACCCAAGGCGTTCGACACCGTGTCAATTCCTATTTTGTTGAGGAAAATGGAATGCCTTGGCATTAGAGGTTGCACGCTTGAATGGTTCAGGAGTTACCTCACAGGAAGAACGCAGTGCGTCAGGGTGGACTCCCATATTAGTGGAACTAGTGCAGTGTCTTTTGGGGTTCCGCAGGGAAGTATCCTGGGACCTTCTCTGTTTTTGGTGTACATCAACGACATTGCATCGCTACCTCTGTCAAACTCTGACACAGTTTGCTATGCAGATGACACGGCTCTGATATTTCACGGTTCTAATTGGGAAAACTGTATTCAAAGCGCTGAAGTTGGAATGGCGTGTGCTGCAGCATGGTTGGACAGTAATCTTCTGACGCTTAACACGGCCAAAACCAAGTTTTTATGCTTCCACAAGACTGTAGCATCGGCTCCCAAAACAGTACCAAAGTTCATGATCCACAGATGCGGAAAGCATTTGTCAACTTTGGGGCCTGACCCCAATTGTAGCTGTGAACTTATTCAAAAATCAACAACTCTCAAATATTTGGGTGTGACTTTAGACGAAAGGCTTACTTTTAAAGAGCACATTGACGCCGTGTCTGCCCGTGCCCGTAGACTGATATTTACCATGAAAGCTCTTAGGGCAGTGGCCGACTTTAAATTAATCAGGACTATTTACGTTTTGCTATGCGAGTCGATACTTACATACTGTATCTCGATATGGGGAGGTGCCTCAACTTCTGTCATGTTAAAGCTTGAGAGGGCCCAACGTTCAGTCCTGAAAGTTATGCTCAGAAAACCCGTACGTCATCCTACGGACCTTGTTCATCGCGAGGCCGAAGTATTGAGTGTTAGAGGCCTTTATGTCCAACACGCTGTACTGACCACTCATAGACAAGTCCTCGGCTCCAATTATTGTCTTACATACTCGGGAAGGCGGGTCTTTAAAGTTCCAGTGCCATCAGTAAAAACTTCTTTTGCAAACCGGTTTCGTCATTTTATGTATCCATATTTATACAATAAGTTTAACAGGATAAGTAATTTACGCCATACTGTATTTTCCGCGGCAAAAAAACAGATATTCAAAGAACTTTTAACTTGGAATTATGCAGAAACAGAGCGGTTCCTAAGGATACCAGTGTGAAATGTATTATCAGTGTGTTTTAATTATATATATATATATATATATTTATTTTTTATTATATTTTTTCTCACATAACTAAGATTATTACTATTATGATATCGTGTGATTTTTTTTTTCTCTTTTATAATTAAATTGTTAAAACCGTATTAACCTAGCTTGGTACTCATATTTAGGGCTTCGCAGGACAGGCTGTGCCTAGTGCGAAGTCCGCTGTCACTTACACTATTATCTTTAACACCTGTGTATACTTAAGTTAAGTCTTTCATTTTATTGTACCTGGTATAAAAACCTTGTAACTTTAAGTAAATAAAACTTTTTTTTTTTTTTTATTTTATTTTTTATATTATCCATGATTCCACCATAAAATGTCAAAAATATGGACGTGTCTCAGAAATGCCGCTGCCATTTTGACAAATAATTTTCTGATATTGTTTGTATAATAATTTAAATGTTTTAAACTAGAAATATCATTATCAGCTCATTAAACATCCCACCGAGGGGCACGAGCCTACCCGTATAGGGTGATTAGGCCTTAGTCGTCCACACGGGTCCAGTGCGGATTGGACGACTTCACACACAACCTTCGAATCTCTTCGCATGCTTGCATGAAGGTTTCCTCACGATGTTTGAAAACACATTGGTACGTGTCGGGATTTGAACCTCAACCCTCCCGGTAGGAAGGCGACAGTCCACACCATTGAGCCACCGACGCTCTAGAAATATGCCTGTTATTATTTAATTACCTACGAAAAGTAATTTCTTTTCTTTTCTGTTTTTTCTCAGCGTAATTTATGGCTTTGTTGACACATGCGAGTCAAATGTCTTAATTTTCCATACAAAAATACTGGCAAAATTTTAACACATTTTTGTTTTTATTGAAACTCTGTCCGATACGTCCAAGGTTGGAATACAATTTTATTGTTAAATTTCTTTCATTGAATATCAATTACCCCATCACGATCCAGTGCGGCAGAGACGATGTAGGCCGGCTCCTACAGTGTAGATTTTTTATGTTACGAAGTATACAGGACGGTTAGGACTCTCACCTGATGTTAAGTGATAAATCAGACAATGACAGAGTGGCATTGAAAGAGACCAACAATTGATAAATAGTTATTATTCTCCATCAATGACGCACAGCGCCCACGTCACCCGAGACTACAGATG